>JABUQX010103071.1:0-12500 GCA_015478945.1 Trachelipus rathkii | reverse complement strand
AAGTCTGCGCCAGTCAAACAGGAACTCCCAGTTTCTTGATGCCGCCACCTAGCAACGTTCATGTGATGGAGGTTTCCAAAGACATCTTTTGTTTATGTTAAAGCAAAGGAGTTTTATATTGGTTCACAGGGGACGAGAGACCGTCAAAAGACGATAGAAAGTTAAGTGTCTTAGAAGGGAGATTTGTAGCACGGGTTTTAAAGAATTAAATTGTCACAAGGTTGGACGACCCCACCCGGAAATTCTATCCAGATCAAGCAGAATAAGAATCGGAAAGATTAAGACGAGAGGCAATTCTAGAAGTCAAAAATCAAAGAGAAGAGAAGTAAAAGGGAGCAGAATTGAAATGAGTTGAAGAATGAAGGGTCGAGTCATCAGCATATGAGTGGATAGAGTTAGATTTGCAGGTGGAGAAGATCATTTGGAATACTACAGAACCCTGAGGACACACCATATGACAGAAAAACGTTGTAACGCGTACATTGACAACGGAAACATTGTGCGATTTGAACGTCAGAACGTTAGTGCATCAGTAAGCACAGAGAAGGAGGAAACCAAGAGGCAAGGAGAGTTTGGAGAGCAGTGACAAGTGCCATACCCGGTCAAATGTTTGGAGCATATGTCAAGCGCCACCACGCAAGTCTCCCCGTAGTTCCTAAGAGCGGAAAACCATAAATCAATTAAATAGGAAAGTATATCACCAGTAGACCTCAAGCGCCGAAAGTCGTACTGGCTATCGGAAAGAAGGGAATGAGATTCCAGATGGTCAAAAAAGTGAGAGTTGAGAAGGGTTTCAAAGATCTTAGATGGAATAAAAGTTAGAGCTATAGGGTGATAGTTAGAAGGAACAGAGCGGCTTCCTTTTTTTCGGAATGTTGGACTATGCGCGCTTCCAACACTGAGGACAAGTGCTAGTACTAATGGAGAGTAATGGTTAAACGAGGGGTGACGTCAGCTCAGAAGAATACTCCCTCAAAAACTCTTTGGAAGGCAATCCGGCCACTCGCCTTCCTACTTTTCATACGATTCTCAGGAACCGCATGCATCCAATCAAATTAATCACAGGTAAAGCATAGGCCACTGAGATGGAGAAGGAGGAATAGATCCAGAATGGTCCAGGGTTGGTTTTGAGGAAAACTGAGGCCAAATAGATTTGGCGCTTTTGAGTTGTGCACTAGCAACAGAAACATCAGAGCGAATAAGTATGGAGGAAAGTAAATTTACAGAAGATGTTAGAAATGTCTTTGGTAAAAGCCAGAAAGATTTTGTCAGTAGGAGAACCATGGTCAGCCGCACTTTTCGTTTAATGAAAGTTCCGCTTTTGCTCGTCGAAGAGTATCCCTGCAACGATTTCTGCTGAAATGAAATTAGGAGAAGTGGATAGGAGACGAGAATTTTCACATCCGTACGCACTGTCTCTAGCTGAATGGGCCAGAGAACAAGCGCGATCGAACATGGATTTTGAGGAGGAAAAAGATTTAGCCGAAGAAGGAATGAACCTGCTCATCCCTCAACGATTACAACTCCACTTTATCGGCAGAAGCTGAAGTGTCTTCAGAGTCAAAGCAGTTACTCCAAATTATAGTAGCGTAGAAGCAACCAACCCCCAATCGGCCCGATCAAGGTGCCAGAAAAACCGCATAGGGCAGGAATGGAGCTGTTGGAGAGAAGTATTAAAAATAAGAGATATAAGGTTGGGGTCAGATTTACCGATAGGGAGCCGAAGGTGTGTATCTATAGAGAGAGGACTAGTGGTGAAACATAGTCAAGTGTGTTCTAAAGGAAATTTGTTGAGACTATCCAGAAGAATGTGTGCTTAGGTTCTTTAATTGTTGCTCCAGATCGTGAGAATATGAATGGATTCGGCTTCCTCCCACCTAAATCAGTATGAGAGAACCCATCCATTCAGTGTTGTGTTACATTGAAATCCCCTAAAATAGAGGACCTCAGTATTTGGTTGGAAGATATAACAGTTCGTGAGAATAGTAAGGTAATCAAAAAAAGGCATGGAAATCTGTTCTGTTGTTAGGAGAACAGTAGCAGAGCACAAGATTATTTTAGCTAGAAGAAGGAAGATTTTAAGCCACAGAACCTCGAAGTTAGGAGATTCAGATTCTCGGGAGAGGTTATAGAGTGTTTATGTTTACATATGCACATACTCCACCTTCAGGCGGAATTATGAAAATAAGTTATAGTCGTATCTCGTATTATTAACGATGTTAGAAGATAATTCTTAGCATCTGCGCTCAGACAGAACAAAATTAGGGTTAGAGTTAGGAAGGTGGTATTCCACGGACTGTGCAGAAGTTAGCAGTGCAGCACTGATGTTGTAAGTCAATAGAAGCGCCGCGCCTGTGAAAAATCTGCTATCATACACGCACACAGAATCATAAAAAAACAGACAAACAAACAGACAAAGCCAAAAGAAGAAATGAGGAAAAATTATTCGGCACACACAAACCTAAATTTAAACCGGAAATTTTAAAACGCTAAAATCCCTATTTACAGTAAATATCTAATATGAATGATCCAGAAAGTTTAAAAACACTCGCGCACTCAAAGACACTCCACGAAATTGCGCAGAAGAAAGAAAAAAATACTATTGATCAACAAAATAGTGGAAGCTAAATCATGTTATAAATGTATAATAATTGGCGATCCAAATAGTAAATTTGTTACGCTTATAAAACCAAAGTTGGAGAACACAAAAATCTAAGTTAAAAAGAAGTCGAGGAAAAAAAAAAACATAATCTAGTACTTTATGTATATATATATATATATATTATATATATATATATAAACTATATATATTATATTATATATATTATTATATATAATATATATATATAATATATATACTTATATATATATATACTATATATTATATATATATATATATATATATACTTATATATTATATATACGTATATAAATATTTATAGTATATATATATCGGAAACGTAGATTTTTATTGAATCTAAGTTGATCATAATTTTTCATTCCAAAAAGTAAGGAAGTATCGGCCATATTAACCAATACCGATACCCAGAAAAATGGCCGATACCGATACCATACCGATACTATCGGTACATCCTAATATATATATATAGATATAGTATATATATATTAATATATATATAGTATATATATTATCATATATATATATATATATATATATATGATATTATATATAATAGATGATTGAATGGACTATAATACTATTAAATGGTCAGAGTGTCTAAAGCTGACATTCATGTAACTTTAGAACGGAGCACCTACAGTAAGAACAAATTGCAATATTTGGAATCAGCGGAAAATTTCTAAGGAGGGGTTTTTAAATTTCTTTATTTTTATTCTCTTTTTTTTATTTTTTATTCTCGGAAATATAACACGGCCACTGATTTCTTCTAAGCAATTGACGATCATTTTTATCATTTACATCTCTACCAGAGCCAATGCAGATTCCCTGCGTATGACTGGAAAACGCCCCATCCCAATGTTGAACACATATCTCATTTAATTATAGTATTTTTATATATTTAGATTGTTATTTCAATTATTATTGATTTTTATATTTCAAATATCTGGAAAAATATCAAAGAAAATTGACATATAATATATTTCCACGAGACAACAATCTATTAACGAGATTTATATTTTCGAAACGGTATTAAGAGGTATTTTTTTTTTTGTTACTTTTTGTAGTTTATTTCATAGCATCGTGTAAAGGTAATTAATTTTTTTTTTCTTTTTTTAACTAAAGTAATACCATTGGGGTAACCGCAAAGATGGGGCATGAGTCGGAGGTCTCTTCGGCTCCCGGTGGACGAGGGGGATTCGCCCCCCCTCTGTCCCGTCGGCTCGAGCCCCCTAATTGGAAAAAAAAGAAATTTCTAAAAAAAAAAAAAAACGGCCAAAAAAAAAAAAAAAAAAAAAAAAAAAAATAATTAAACCCTCCTGTAGTTAATTTTCGCTGATTCCAATGTAGTTTGTTTACGTAGTGCTGCCGTTCTTCGAGTACATGATGTCAGCTTAACACTTTCTTACTTATATATATATATATTATATATATATATATATATGATATATATTATTATATATTTAGAAAATTTATATATTTTTATTTTTATATTTGTAATGTTATTAGTATTATATATATATATATATATATATATATATATATATATATATATATTGCTTTATTAAGAGTTTGTAGTTAGAACAATTAATATCTTTGAATATATAATATTTAAACTTCAAAATCTATTTTAGAAACTCTATTTCCTTAAGGAGGTTACGCACATTCGTTGTTTGGCGAACTTTTCAACGAACATTTTAAGACTAATCTACCTTTATTGTGTCATTCAACCGATAAGCTATATAAAATATTTTGTGTATGGCTAACCAAGCCCGAATAACGAACATTGGCCAACAATAACCCATCTACATATGCGGTGTTTGATCATTCGTCCTAAAAAGTTCGCCGAATATAGCAAATGTGTTGCGCCCTTTATAAAATACTTTGAATGTAAAATTTTGCTCATTTTTTTGATTATGACTTATTTTAATTTACTCAATTATTCAGTGCAACATAGTTATTTTTGAACATCTTTCCACCTCAACACTAATAACATAAAAGTTCAAAACATTTATGGAAGTAAGGAAGAGGTAGATATATATTTATTGATGCGTTCGAGCGCATAAATATTATCATGGAAACTGTGTGAGGAATAAGCAACGCTCTTGTGGACCACAAAAATAGTTCAAAATTTATCTCAGGATTATCTTTATATCGTCTCACTGTAGCTTTTGTGAGAAGTAGAATATTTTTGTCAAGGAAAACTTAGTTTTGGAAAGTATTACTTAATTAAACCCTAAAAAGATGCGCATTTTAAAAGTATCTAAAATTCAGCAATATGAAATTTTTATTAATCCTCATCACAAACGCGTTCGCTTTTAAAGAATTGAAGATTCTATTGTTTATATTAACGATAACCTAGAGTATGTAAATTCTTGACTTTAAAACAAACTTTGTAAGGTGTACAAAAGGACAGACTTCACTCATGAAAGATTAAATTTTTCATCCTTGATTTAAACAAAAAAAAAAACAAATAAATAAATAAATAAATAAATTTTGTATACTTTTTTCCAGATTGTGGATTTGCTCTGGTGAACCCCTCCAAGCTGATCTTGTCTATTCATTTTTTGAAACATTTACGAATAACCAGGTGAATAATTTTAAAATAGGTAAAACCATATAAATGATAAAATAAACCTGTAATTTAAGTTTTTTTTTTCTACTTAAGACATTTATTGGCACTTTGTCTGAAATCACTATTGATTATAGTTGGTGCTTGTGGATTTGTTTTTGGTTAATTGTTTTTGTACAAGTATGGTTGCATAAGAGGGTATTTGTCTATCATGTTTTTATATGTCAAATATATATATTTTATATATATATTATAATATTATATATATATATATATATATATATATATATATATATATATATATATATATATAGTATATATATATATATATATATATATATTATTTCATATTATATTATTATATATATATATTTATATATATTATATATTATATATAATGGGGCCCCGCGTATCCTCACCCGTGCGTAGGCAGGGGGGTGCAGGGGGTGGGGGCACTTGCCCCCCCCCCCTTAAATCTATCTTGGCGAAATTAAAAATGAACCTTAATGTTTGTGCCGACACGTTTTTTTTAAGGTTATTAGTAGAAAAACGAAAAAGATATAATATAATCGATAGATAATGAAGGAGTAGTTACTAAAAAACAAAATATTTATAAAATAAACATTTTTTCTATAGTTTTATTTGTTTGTTTTCACATTGGCTTTGAAGTCAATATTGATGTGTGTTTATACAGATAGTTTTTCGACATAATTCTCGCGCTAGACTTCGAGTTAGCGATAGCATTTGGCGGCCGCAAAAGAGATATATTAAATATAATAAATATATATATATATATAATTTATTATATATTATATAATATTATATATATATATATTATATATTATAATATATATATATATTATATATATATAATCTATATCAATAATACGCTCTACTAGATAATATTATGAAACAATTTTTATAACTTATTAATAATATAATAATATATATAATATATACTTATATATATATATATATATATATATATATATATATATTTTATATATTATAATATATATATATATATATATATATATATGAAAAGGGAGAAAGTAGTAAGGAGAACCTTAACCTTTAAAATTAACCCTAAGCATAGGCCCTCAGTATTATACATATTCCTATAATGAACCTATTTCTCGCCTCTGCCAAACTGACATTCTTTTCCCTCAAACATTCCTTTACTGATTCAATCCACTTTTTCTTCAGTCACCCAGCCGATCTATTTTCAGCACTCTCACCACTATGCGTCGGCTTACCCAACTGACTATCATCCATTTTTTTTCCATATGACCAAACCATCTTAATACAATCTTGTTTATTCTCGCATTTACGCCTTTCTTTAAACCACACAATTCCCTAACACGTTCAATCCTCATTTTATCATTTTTTCTCACACTTAGCAATCCCCTTATTTTATCAATTCTTCTCACACTTAACAATCCCCTAAGATGATTCATCTGAGTAGATTTTACCTTAGGTCTATACCTCCTATTCCACACAGTAGTTTCATAACTATTCATTAACAACGGTAACAAGATACTCTCATACAAAACCTTAGGGTACCAAGGATTTAATTGGAAATGCCACCTTCATACTATTCACAACTTTCCTTCTACACTCTGCATCATTCATTCGTTTCCTTTTCATCCCACACATAACCTAAATATTTAAATTCAAGACTTGTTCCAATTGCTTATCATCCAACAGGATTTCAC
Source organism: Trachelipus rathkii (assembly GCA_015478945.1). NCBI lineage: Eukaryota > Metazoa > Arthropoda > Malacostraca > Isopoda > Trachelipodidae > Trachelipus > Trachelipus rathkii. The sequence continues at coordinate 5,575 of JABUQX010103071.1, read as the reverse complement.
ATCAAATACTCTCCTCACACACTACCATCACCTCACTCTTATCTACATTTACTTTCAAACCCCCTCCCCCCTAACAATCCCTTCAGACTTTCTTCAGATTCGCCACACAAAACAATATCATCAGCGTACAAAAAACAAAGCACCCTCTATTTTCTTTTCCATTCTCCATCATTCTAACACCTTTCCCTGCCACCCTTACTCTTATTTCATACCCCATCCATATACAAATTGAAAAACTAAGGAGACAAAACACATTCTCGTTTCATTCCGCTGCTAATATTAAACCTATAGCTTTCAACTCTATTTATTCTTACACACGCATCACTGTCGTCATACATATCTTCATTCAGAAGCCTTCCACCAACACCATATATCACTAACACCTGCCATAGAGCTTCCTTATTAATTCTGTCATTGTCATACGTATGTTGCAAATCCATAAAATCTAATTACAATTTCTTCTTTTCTCTCATTTACTCAATCATTTGTTTCAATGTAAAAATTTTATCCACACATCCTCTACCACTTCTAAATGCATCTTGGTCTTCACCAATCAGTCCTTTACTCACTCGACGTACTCTTTTGGCCAAAATACCAGCATATATCTTCCCTACAATATTAAATAAACTAATTCCCCTATAGTTCATACAGTTCCCCTTATCCCCTTTACCATTATATAAGGGTATTATTACTGCTCTACAATCCCTCGGAACTTTACCATCCATAAGCGTTATGTGACACAACTTTCAAATCCATTCAATCACCATTTCGCCTCCATTCTTGATCATTTCACCAGTTATTCCATCTGTGCCTGTGGTTCAATCAATCTTCAACTTTCTCACTACCCATTACCTCCTCCTTACTAATTACCACATCTCCAAAATACCTATTTCTTCTTGCACCATCAAACCCACACACATTCACATCTTTGTTACTGCCAATGTTATGCAAATTTTCGAAGTGTTCCCTATACACTCTCTTCACATCCATTTCATCAATTACGAAAGCACCAACTCTAATCAGTATTCTATACAGATTACCCAACTCTCATTCACATTACTCTAAGTATATATAAATATTATATCATAATATTATTATTTAGATTTTTAGGGCTCTGGCTCTGCTCAGTGAACTCTTATGGCTCTCGATATATATTCTATCGAAGGTTAGAGTTATCGTTATTGGGTTAAAATTGAGGGTGGTATAGTGAAATGTTGACGTAACCTCTCAATTGTTTAACGATAGCATTTATAATTATAACCTCTGACATTAATCAACCTCAGTGGGGTTAGCTGGCACCCCCCCTCTCAATACATTAAATATTGACGTAGAAAGTACTGATAAAATAACTCGGTATATCATACTCTTATATATATAATAGAGTACTACATCACATCATTAATATGTGAGTTAAATAGTCACGTACACACTACTCCCAAGTAGGGGTCTCAAGCTCTCCCACCAATAACTTGAAAATTATTTAACTAGAGCTCGATAACTCGAAATAATCTTTATATATATATGAATATATAGTTCATAACCATTTTTAACTTTTTTAATTTGGGTAGTGTAGTTATTAGTGATAATATGTAATCGACCCTGTTATTGTGTGTTGTTCGTATATTTTTATGCTAAAACTTTTGTGTTCGGTCATGTAGGGTTGTGGCGACGAGAAAAAAGTAAGTGGAAGTTGGTTGGGAAACAACCAATTGGGAAATGAGGATTTAAAAATGTTCCCAAAGGTAACACCGTATATAATATATTAAAAATAGGAAAGATAGGAGAGGGGAGTTATCAAGAAATTAAAAAGGGGGTGTGTAATGAATGTGAAGGGCAAACATAAAGATTTGAATATATATATAGAGATATGATAGTTGATATAGAAAAAGATTGATGTAGCTAGAAGTACGAAAACTAAGATATGATAAGGGTGACAGTGAGTGGAGATGAATTTGAGAATACGCAAAGGGAATAATGATTTTACAGAGGGAGTGAACGGATTGAGAGTGAGGATCGAGATGAGCAGGGGTGTATTGTTATGAGGATAAAGACGTATGTGTCGGACCAATTTGGTGAAGTATTGTTCTGTAAACATTTTTAATGTGTTGAGTTCTTAGGATAATGTGGGTAAAGTGGAAATTCGGGGGGGAAATGTGGGGTTTTATATGTTGGTACGCACCCAGATGATTGTGAGCGATGGAAGAGGAGAGAGTAGAAAGATTATGGGAGAGCTCGTAATGAGTTGTTGGGAAGTAGTCTAGAAGAGTAAATTGATATAACAAGAGATTTTGACATTTGCCCGGGAGTGGTGTTAAGGGTGGTTGTTTGGAAGGAATAAAGACTTTGGGTAGGGAGGGTGATGATGAGAAAAGATAATACTGTAGTGTTTCTAAATATAATCGTGGGTATAAATATAAAAAGGTGGCAAAGCTGAGATCATAAGTGCTATACGTATGGAAGAGTCTGACGGGATAATTGCGCGTGAGCGCATCATTGGCAGCCTCTGCAGCTTTCACTGAGCTTCCTGTGTTCCTGGAGTCTTCCTAGTGTACAATTGGAGGATAGGATAGATTGTTTATGAATGTAAATGTATTTAGAGGGGCGGGCAGGGGGATATCGGATCACTATTGGTGGTTGCCCCAGGATAAGGGTGGAGGAGAGGTGATGGTTAGGGAGAGGATAGAAAAGAGGCGAGCGGGTCCGTCGAACGGAATGCTAATAACAGCTGGGAAAACTTGCCGAGAAAGACTGTGCGCTCGTATGCGCTTCGCGAGAGCGAGTTTAGGAGAGTATGGACGTGTCGCGCAAGCGTGCCTGCAGGAAACCTGCGCGCAGGACATGGACTTGCTCAGTGATGCCCGATCGGTCGCGCATCGGGAGTGGAAGAGATTCAGAGAGGCAGTATGTGAAGAGGATAGTGAGTCAGTATATTTGGATATGAACATAACACAAACTTTCATTTATATTTTTGTTTTAATAGTTTTCAAACATTTGCTTGTACATACACATTTTAACGCTTTATACATATTTAGTAACTTAAAAATTTACGTTTTTATATAAATGAAACCACCCTCACTGGACCTCTGCCAGAGCCTCCAGAGCCACCTCACCCTCATCAACCTCGCCGTATCCCAGCGTAACCCTCCCCGCCTATTATCAATTGATACAATGATCTAAACCGAGCTACTGCAATGCGTCATATCTGTATAACAGTAAAGCCAAGAAACTTTTATTTATTTTTGTTTTATATGCTTTAAACAGTTTTATTTTTACAAAAATTTTACCTTTTCATATTTATAACGTAAAAAAAATAATCTGAATGTGAGTTTCTTAACTATCGAATATATATGCTACGTAGCAAAGTTTCCACATCAAGAAAGCAAACATCATCATAATGGTTTACACATTTATTTGTACACTTATACCTAAAATTAAGTTAAGTATGAATAAAACTGATAAACTTGTGAGAGCAAAGTGTCCACTTATAAAAACAGCTTAAAGTAACTGACATAGCATACAAAACGTAACCTATCCACCCGGTTCTCAAACATATCTCTAACAAATCCTGGATAATTATACATTAGCATAGTAAACATTTAACAAAACTTTATCATAACCAACCTAATTATCATACTGACACAACGAATATATGCTGACGCGACAAAGTTTTCACATCAATATTGCTAACATGTCATAATCAGAACTAAGAAATATAATGTACAACGACAAACCTAACAAGCTTTAAGTACGAATAAACTGTGAACATAACAAGCCTCTATACTTAACAAACAGTAATAAGTAAACTAACGATTGTGAGCGGGACGTAAACTTACTCGCCACTTTTTCTAACATATCATTGGGTATTTTTACATTAACATAGTGATTATTTAAACAAAAAATTTATTCATAACGTTGTCAACTGTCCAAACCTGATCAATGAAATCTTACTACGTAACAAAAGTTTTCACGCATAATAAGGCGAGAACATATCATCAACTGAACTATGCATATAATGTACACTCACAATCCTAACACATACCGTAAGCTCGAATAAACTGTTAACAATAAACAAAGTTCCTATAACAACAGTAAGTAGCATAACAATGCTATACAGAATTCGAATGACAGAGTACAAAGCTGATGAGAATAAATATGGTTTAACAAAGCAGTAGCACAATGTGTTTTAATATTGTGTGTTTATGTTATTCCTTTCCTTATTATTTTATTTCATTTTCTTTAAAACTTTTTTGTTTTTTAAAAACTTTTATTTATTTTTAATTTCATTTCTTTAAAACTTTTTGTTTTTAAAAACTTTTATTTATTTTTAATTTCGTTTTTTTAAAACTTTTTTTGTTAAAAAAAAAAAAAAAAAAAAAAAAAAAATTTTTAAATTTTTTTTTTTTTTTTTTTTTTCTCTAAAAATTTTTTTTTTTTTATACTTTTTCAACATATCTGACATATTCACTGTTAGTTACATTAAACGTAAACATTTAACAAAAATTTATCATTACCTGATCTAAATATCATTACTAACCAACGAATATAAGCTAAGCGTTACCCAAAAGTCTTCACATCAATAAAGCTCACATATCATAACCTGAACTCAGAATATAATGTACAACGACAATACGTAACATATCTTAACCACGAATAAACAACTAACATTAACAAAGTTCCATACTTAACAATAGTAATAGTAACTAACATTGTAACAGAAGGTACCCTATTCATACTTTTTCAAACATATCTCTAACATATCACGGCTTAGTGTGTTTAACAAATTAAGAATATAAACATTTAGAGCAAAAAATTAAATCATTACCTTTAATACCTAAGCATCATACTTACCAACGAATATATGCTAACGTAACAAAGTTTTCCTATCAATAAAGCTAACATATCATAACCAGAATTAAGAATATACTGTACAACGACAGAACCTAACATACCTTAAACACTCGAATAAACAGCTACATTTATCAAAGTATCCATCCGAAGCAAAACAGGCAAGTAACTAACAAATTGCATATCAGAACGTGCCATATCATACTTTTTTCAAACATATCTCTAACACACAACTCTTATTTTACATTAACATAGTAACATTTAAAAATAATTTACCATAACCTAGCCTAATTATCATACTATCCCTCGAATATATGCAGGCATAACAAAGTTTTTCACATCAATAAACCTAACATAACATAGACAGGATGTAAGAATATAATGTGTAACTTCCATACCTAACATAACCTTAAACCGATAAACAATCAACATTAGAGCAAAAGTACCATAGCGTTAACAACAGAAAAGTAACTAATGCTGTGGCAGACCGTACACTTTTCACACTTTTTTTTCAAACATATCTCTAACATATCGCTGTTAATTTTACATAACTAGATAAGCATTTAACAAAAATTAATCATACCTAATATCATACTGCCAATGGAGAGTATATTGCTAACGTGACATTCGTTTTTTACGCATCATTAAAGCTTAATATATATAACACTTAACTAAGAATATAATGTACACCTCACAACCTAAAAACATTCTGTAAACACGAACAAATCAG
>JABUQX010103070.1:0-47500 GCA_015478945.1 Trachelipus rathkii | reverse complement strand
CAAAAAATACAGAAACTGCGACTCATCATTTAACATCTTATCAGAAAAGGAATAATACCTTTTGTCATAAAAGCAGAGCTGATATCTATTAAAAATCGAAATTGTCGATTTCATATCAGTCTTATCATCTTATTGAAGCGCATCTTATCAGGTATTTTTATTGTGAAATGTAAATTACAAAATATACATCTTGCGATACGTTGAGTTATTGCAAGGTTCCTGTTTTAAATATTAAAATGAATAAAATATGAACGAGATTGACGGTGCGTTCCTCGGAAAGGATTCTGTAAAGATCTTAGAGATTATTCAAGCAAAGTGTCCCACGCAACAGTCTTTAAATTCGGATTTAGATATCTTTAAGTTCATGCAACGAGAATTACTAAAATTTTAAATCTTTAAAATCTTTTAAGGTTTTGCTGTTGGCGGAATCAACCACACGTGAACCATATTTTGGTGATCTTGGGAGTCCATATTGACCATAAAATAATCACACCACAAGTTTAGTACTAAAATACCAAATTCACCGTATTATTTATTTATAGAAAATATAACTAGAGTCGCATCACCTAAAGAACGATCTCACAATAAATATAAATAAAAATTAACATTATACGGAATAATACATATTTTCTTTGACTCCAATTATTTTAACGAGAGAGATCGCAAAGATCATTTTGTCAAGAAGCAATGTCTTATCTTCCATCATGGCCTGAATTATATTATAAAATATAATTTGTTATATTTTAACTTATTTAATTTGTTTCTATTTTAGATGAACGAAAATCAAAAATAGAAATTACCTCCCTTCGTTTCTGTAAATCATTTTTTGGCTGAAGCAGGATTTAAATCCAGAATTTGGTAGAATAACACCCATTATTATTCACAATTCTAGATTAGCTACAAACTCATAAAAAATTACTAAACTAAAATATATCTTAATGCCTTTCCAGAAAATCGATAGGCTATAGTCAAATACAATTAATAAGTAAATTAAACTGTCATCAAAAAAAAAGTGAAAAGCAAAACAAAAACAGAAAATTAAAAGACATGCGAAGAAATGAAAAATTATTCAAATAAAAAAATAAAAAATAAAAAAAAAACTATAATGTGTATAATCTTAACCTTCACTTCGTAGACCACCACCACCAAAATCTAGTCCCTAAGTTTTGTTCTTAACAAAAATTAGATCTTTGCGGGCTCACACTGAAAATCCTACTATTCTCCATCTTACTGCATCATCAATTTTCAGCCAAAGGACATGCACGTGCCAAACTTTATTCTTGCTGCAATAAATCCTCCGAATTTCATACCTTATGAAATATGCTCTCAAGCTGGATCTAATTAGAATAAATTCGTCAGTTCTGTTTAGTATCTCCACCCTCTACTGCAGACCAACTTGAATATTTCAAATGTCCAACTCAAAAGAATTCTCAATCTTCATAGATAGCAAAACACTCATCTATATTGAAATATAGTTTATAAAATACATTAAATAGGGAAACAAATCTATTCTAATTATAAAATTAAGCAATGCAGATTCTTTCTCCTGGTTCTCCATTCTAAATGTTGCAATTTTCGGTTCTTTACCCGCAATTCTTACATTGAATAAACAAAATAATTCAAAATTAAGTTTTAAATTTTATATATTATAAAACCTAAAAGAATGGCACGTGCATATAATAATATTAATAATATAAATATATTATATATATAATATATATATTTATATATATAAATATATATAGATTATATATATAATATTATATATTATTAATATATATATATATATTATCGCACGAGGATAATTTTACAATAATGTTATATATCGATTGCTACAGCTACTACTCACTTTAGTTAACATTATATATATATATAATAATAGATATATATATATATATATATCATATATAATATATATATATATATATAGAATATATATAATATATAATTATATAAGTATTAATGTACGAATTTTTATCTATTTAAAGAAGAAAATGTTTAAGTATGAATATATACATCTTTTAAATTATCGCTCCGTGCTGCGATAATATGATTATATATATTATATATATATATATATATAATATAATACTATAAATCGTATATTATATATATATATATATATAGAATATTATAATATATATAGGAACTTATCCTTAAAAGGTAGTAACCGATGATATATAACGAACAATGTTAGATCGATTTTTTTCTCGATTATTTCAAGCAATAGTGCGTCAGGTTGCCAAGACATTTTTTTTTTTAACTAAGGAAGTACCCAAGAGAAATAGCCAAAAGATTGAAAGTCCAGCGGTCCTCTGCCAGCGGGACACGGAGGGACTTCTCCCCCCCTCTGTCCCCCGCGGCTAACCCCTTAAAAATAAAAAAAAGGAACATGAATAAAAATAAATATAAAAAAAGCAACTACTTTTGCGCTCCTTCTATTTGGAGTTTTAGCTAACAGTGACACTCTGGCGCATGAGCAAGTCCGCGATTGTTTCATTATGCCATTTATAATCTACCTTTATAGGAGTAATGCCTATATATATATATACTAATAATATATATAATATATATATATATATAATATATATATAATATATATATATATATATATATATAAATATAATTATGATGTGACTTTAGTTCCATTGTACGTGCAAAAAATATGTTAACCTATATATAGATATATTAGATGATGCAGAGCATTTTTTTCGCACCGCGATGCGGATGTTGAAATATAGTAATATATACTATATATAGTATATATATATATAATATATAAATATATATATATATAGATATAATATAATATAAATCATAAATATATATATAACCTATATATAAATATATATAATATATATTATTATAATATATAAAATAATATATATATATAATATAAAATATATTATAGACTATAATAATATATAAATATATATAATATATATAATATATCATATATATATATATATATATATAAATATAATATATAATAAACCCAGCATTGCTAAATACCCTTCCACTTGGACTAGTTGGAGGACAGCCAAGTATTTCCTTGCAAGCTTACTTAAGCGGGTAAACATTTGCTTACTCCACCAACTATAGATCATCCACTTGTACTAGTCTGTTTTTCATTTGTGATATCAATCATTGGCACATTTTAGTAATGCGTGTTTTCTTCATCACTACTGGACTGTAGAAATTCTCCAGTGAATCGTTATTCATTGCTTGTAGGGTTGTTCTGTAAAGTAAATTCTTTATGAAGGTCTTGGTAATTAGACGTTCGATGGAAGTTTTTCAACTGCAAAACACAAAGATGACGATTTAACTGTTCTAACATTGTGTTACAAAAATTCTTTTATAACGGGGATCTAAGTAGTTGCAATAGAATGAAGGTCATTAAATTTCCACAGAACCAACGTTTTTCTAACTTTAGTTTTATAAACATCTTTCTTTTTAAACATTATCATTTTCATTAAAGATGGTGGCAAAACGCTCCTAGATTTTATAGCCTTTTCTGTCAAAGCTTTCAGTTTTTAACATCTTTCCTGCTCTTTCAATTTATTGATCTGTACGCATTTCTTATTCAACCTTTATCTCTTTTGCGTTCTGTTCTGACTCGAGATGTTCATATCTCCTATGGCAGCGTTACATGTAAACATTTTTTTGTGATAGGAAATTTATGAATACTTTCTGAGATCTTAAGCAGGCACTTTCTTGAAAATTCAGACATGCTTCATCAAGATTCTCCACTAAAAATTGCGTAATTTTACGAAAAACTCCTTCCACGCGCATTCCATGGCGAAATATCCATACTTAATTTAGTACATGCCACTGTCCCAAACATACACGCTCTAATTATACTTAAACCACACCCCATACTATACAGTTCTCCAACACTTCCTAATACCAAAACAATCATCCAAAATATTTGAATTTTAATCAATGAGAATGAGCTCACAGCCAATAAGGCAGATTTGCTTTGTTCTAGAAAAAAATAAGGAACAAGTCCATTGTAATCAATTACATTCATCGCCCATTTTAAAATTTGAAGCTACGCACTATCTGGGAAACATTAACTTCAAGATACTCAGTATTCTCATTGGAGTGTAAACATTTAATCTCCATCATCTTAATCCCATAGTATTTAAATCTGAACATTATCTTAATGCAAAAAATGAAACCGATTGATAAACTGGTTTTGGTAGTATTAATAAACACTCAGGGTCATTTTAACAACCGCCTGATATGAATTAGAATTGATGGAATGGCAAATTTCAGTGCACACACTTTCACTAATATTTGTATTTTTTGAAAATAAAAAGCTTAAATTTCGGGCCTCTACTACTTGTAAAATAGTTTGCCACTCTTATTGACTGGATAAGTTCATTTGAACTTTCCTGAAATTTTCTATATCTTTCACCCTTCAATATTTTAAAACTGTTTATCTCTTCGCCACCCTTTAAAACCTACCGACTGAATATTCAATTTTAGTTCCCAAATGCTAAAACAATGATCTCTAAAGACCTTATCCCAGTCAATTGTACTAAGCACGTCTCGAAAAACTGCCAATAAGGAAATCTAAGATTTTTTTTCCTAATTAAGTTGTAATTTGAACCCAGATATCACGTTAAATCTATTTCAGTCCTTAAGTCAATAACCCAGGCTAGTTATATAAATGTGGATTTTCCTTTATGGTAAAACTCTACAATTCCTCTATTTCCAAGGCTATAATTTATCAGAATTGCTGTCAATTTTATTGTTATCTGCAAGTTCCTTCGCAACCAGTCATTCCAATCTATAAACTTCGATAACCAAATCTTACAAAATTGCCACCTAATCTAGTAATCAATAAAATGAGCGCATTATATAAATTCAGTTTGGGTACAAATTACTCGGGAACATCAAATTCTTTAGGAATTGGTTTAAATTTTTTTTTTTTAATACCCCTTCACATCCCCACAAATGTGGTAAAAGTACCACACGCACAAATAGAAAGAAAAAATGCGGTAAAGTGAATAGTTTAAAACTTAAAAGTTCAATCTTTGCCATTATATCCGTATATGGATGAGCTTTATTTAAGAATTAAAGGTTGCTGGTGCAATTAAATCTTAAGACTAATACGTGTTAGTGTATAGCAGAAAAATATGGTGAAATAAAATGTATAAGTTAGTTTTTTTTTTCTTAGATAACCTAAATTGGTTGTATATATGTATAACTTGTTCGCTTGCCAATTTAATAATCTTACTTTTAGTCCTAGAACAAAGTCAATAAATATATCCATTTAGGAAGTTCTAATGGCCCCAAGAGATACACATTCTAAATTGCCTTGGCCATAATAGATAAACATTGTAAATTGCCTTAAAAAAAATACGTAAAAGGTTGAAAGACACTAATTAGTACATAGTTTATTTTGGTATCTCTATAAAGTTCATGCCATCAGGCGTTAACTAACTTATCCAAATGAGAAACCGATTTCAAAACGACAACGAATCTCCATATGCATCTGATAATAGGCATAGTTTCGTGCTAGGAGTGAAGCATACGTATCATCCCCCAATAGTGATCGGGACCACTCAGGTGTCATGTTGCTAGATGATCTTTAATCTTGAAGTCCAGAACATGTATTAATTTTGGAAGAAAACTGAAAACAAAAACAAAAAGTCACCAAACCAAACCAGTAAAGAAATGATTATAAAAATATTGAATTTTCAGTTAGAGCTAATACATATTTTACTCTTCAAACTGCTCAGACCTATAACTATTCATCATTCAAACAGACCGAATATTTTAATTAAGATTAAATATTTACAAGCAACAAAACACAATCAACGAGCTCACAATTAGTTTGACTGAATAATCAATATTCATAAGTTCATTATCTTCAAACAACGATATCATATGACCAGCATAGTGTAATAAATTGATACGTCACAAAAATAAACACTACCAGCTTAAACTCAACGTTAACTCACTAAATACTAACTATACAAATACCAAATCCACATTTCTTACCTTTTAAAATCTATCCTGTTTAACCACTCCTGAAAAGAAAAGTTTATCAATAAAAGTTCATAAACATTTATATAGTCAGTTAAATTGTAAATCTCAGTAAGATAACGCATCTTACAACATTTTGCCTCTAAAATGGCAATCTTAAGATATAAAGTTTTTTTCATCACAAATGTTTTTTTTTCTAAATTGTGGTTAAATCTTTTTTTCAATTAATATTTTACAAAATGTGCAATTACAATATATTCAATTTTTAGCCATACCTGATGTTTTTAAACAAAGATTTTCTCAACATTAACAATCAACAAGCAGAGACAGAGAGCATATTTCCCCAACATGATGAAACAGACAAAGAAGTCTTCAATTATTTAATCCTGAAAGAAGATAAATTTGAACAAAATTTTTTTGTTATTTTATCAAAGTTAATAAAAGAATAAAACTGATCAGACACATCTACACTCAGGATTCAGAAAAAAATCCGCGAATAATTATATAGTTTATCATCATTCCTAATATTATATGATATAGATATAAATATATAAGAGAAAAAGAATACAAAAAGTGTATACGTAGGAGAAAACAAGAGTTAAATGAACAGTTGGAAGGAGGATGAATGAGACATACAAGGAAATAGGAATCTCTTCTGGAAGCGAAAGGTTAAGAATGAAATAAGAGGAATCTGCTTAGAATAATGGAATAGGGATGCTTTTGTAACTGATAAATGGATGTGAGATGTGAAAAACACTTCAAAATTCTCCACATATTAAACGTAATGATGAGTGTAGGAAGGTGCGTTGTTGATGGGAAGAAGGAATATGTATTTTGGATGTGAGATTAGTAAGGAGGAGTAATGGGTAGGTGAGGAAGTTGAGACAGTAAATCTGCAGTAAGATAAATTACTAGTGAAATGAGCAAGAGCGGAGGAGGCGAGATGATGATTTGGAATTTGTGTATAAAGCGTTTATGGAGGGTATATCCAAGATTGGAGGAGAGCGTTAATAGTACCCTTGTATAAGGTAAGGGAGAAAGGAACTGTAGAAATTATAGAATAAGTTTATTGAGTGTTGTAGGGAAGTATAGATCTAAATTGTCGTAAAGAGTGCGTCGAGGACTGAGGACTGATTGTTGACAGAACAAGTCGTTCAGGAAAATACATGAGCACTCAAAACTGTACATGAAAACAGCTAAAAAACTATGAAAGAAGAAAAATTAATTTGTTTAGGATTTGCAACAGCGTATGATAATTAAAGGAAGCTTAGCAGTTAATTATACTGTGGGTAGCGCTGAATGAATCAAAGTATGTATGACGATAGTGAAGCGTGTACAAGAATAAATGTGTCAATGGTGATTGGTTTAGGTATAATACGAGTAACAGGTTTGTTATTCTCTTGCATTCAATTGTAATGGATGGGTTATGAAAGAATTTGATGGGAGCGAAATGGTTAGAATGTGAGAAGAGTTTATGCGAATGATTTTATTTGCTGTTGCGAATCTGAAGAGATTTGAGAGATGATAGAGAATTTGAGCAGGGTGTTAAAGCAGGGGCTTGAAGTAAACGTGGATAAGAGATAAAGTTTGGTTGTGAGTGAGGACACTGCTCAGTGTGAAGTTTGAATGTGAGCACCTAGAACAAGTGTCTGATTTAAATATTCAGGATATGCTTGGAGAGAAGAACGGCGATGCGAGTGTGTATGAAAGTTGTGAATGGCAGAAGGTGGCTGCAATTAAATCGTTGATGAATGCAAAGGACTAAGTCTGAGTGCTAGGTCTTACATGAGGTATGTTTTCACCTGTGTTATTTTATAGTAGTGAGACTATGGTCGGAATAAGAAGTATAGATCTAAAGCAATGTGTTCAATGGACAATCTTAGGGGTGTGCTATGTGAGAAGAATTTATAAAAGAGCGCAAGAACGTGAATTAAGAGGTGTGTTGAAGAAAAGGTAAATGAGATTAATTAAATGAAATATGAGATGTTTGCATGTGGAAAGCTGAATCTATAGTCCCTGTGGTTAAGCGGATAGATATAGTGGTGAGGTGTGGGGAACCGACGGCTGGAGACCGAAGAAAGTGGATGAGTCGACGAATGTCTAAGAGAGAAATGTGATTGAGCACAGACGCGAGAATAAAGGGCATGATAGAGAGAATGCGGTTTGTATGGCATGTGTGGTCCCACCTGGTCCATGCGATAACCATACATGACCGACTTTACCACAGTGAGGTCCGTGCGGCCCATGATGCTCTGCGTGGATATTTCTGTCTTGACGAGCGCTCACTAATTAAGGGTACAATGGCGTAAGCGCGGCTTCTTTTCGACGTTTGCATGTTCTCCAGCTGCTGTCTTTTTCCATTGCCGTCACACACCTTACTCCCCATCTCTTGGCAAAGATAGGAAGAAGAAAGAAAATACTATTAATATATATATATCATAACTATATATAATCAGAATATAATTATTAATATATATAAATATAATATATATATAATATATATATATATATATTAATTATATATAATATATATATATATATATATATAAAATATATATAGTATATTATATAAAAATAAAAATACGGCTTACAGTAATTTGGAACAATTTCGACTAAGCAAGCTAGTTAACTTTGTTATTTTAAGTATACAAAATTTTTATCATAACAGCTCAAGGATAAAATATAAAAAACCAATTTTTGTAATACTTTGATTATTGTACAATTTATAAAATTTAAGTTCTTATAGGCAATTTCATATCGTGTGAATACGGCAATAGATATAAAGAGAAACAGTTGAAAATTTCCAGAGAGAGTATTCCTGTAGAGTTGCATCGGCTTACACAAGTTTACTTTCTTGTGGGTTTGCAGAAAATAAAGATAAACGAACTAGTATTTTGTATAATATATTATGGTGAAAAATGAAGAGCACATCTAGCGAATCCTTATCACCTATTTCTATTTCCTAAGAATATATAAAGGAACTTTAACCCAAATCAAAGAACACAAAACTGACATTAAACTTACACGGTTAATTTTGATGAATTCATACATGCAACATCCAACTTTGTATACCAATCCAGAGTCTCCTTTGCGCAAGAATCAACTATTCAAGTCAACCAAGGCAGGCAACAGTATCCAAACAAGACCAAATGTCAATTCAAAAGCCTGAAATGAAGGAATCTGGTTACTCCTAAATTATAAGCATGAATATTCAATACATTCCATCAGCCCCCTGTAAAGTCATTCAGTCAAATTTAGTCCTAAAATCGATCATAAATTAAACATATCCTCACAATAACATTTTAAAAACTAAACCATAAAAGACTACAAATAGAACAATTTCCTAACTTCTAATTTCCTAAACCCCGATATCGAAATAGTGTAAAATGGTTCTGAAAACAAAAATTAAAGTCAAAAAAAGAAACAACTAATACTGTAGTTATCAAAAATAATTAATGTTTCAGTGAGAGCTAAGACATAATTCTCAGCAAGCTCACAGGGATAACTATCATCATGCAAATATAATGCCAATTCCTAATTTTAACAATCGCAAAGTACCTTAACGACAAACTTCAACATTTCTCTTAACAATTCTTAATACGTCAATGAATCGAACATCAGTTCCTGAAAAACCCAAAACTCTTAAAATTATTTCACAATCGCAATTATTATATATAGTCATGCATAAGAATTCCTGGTATATAAATAAGTGGTAGCGGTATTCCCTAAATAATCTATCATCATTATCATTAATTATAATAAGATTAAACATATATTGAAATACCTTCATTTTGCATAATCAAATATAACTACTAACATAGTACATCTTAAAACTTGAAAGAAAGCAGCCACAAGTAACTTCAAATCTGATCAAACTTCTTCCCAATTGAGAAAATAAAATTAAAAAGTGAAAGACTTCAAAATTGAAATTAAACATATAAAAATCATTTATCATATTACGTGTTTAAATCATTAAAAAAAACTACTCAAATAGTCTAGTATTTCAGCACATTCAGTAACAATCTTCTTACTTTTCAAGCCACCTTTGCATAAAATACCAATCAACACACTTTCTCCACCTACAGAACCACCTCTCATTAGCTACCAAAAGAAAAAATTTCATTACACACGATGCCTTATAGCATGATGATCAGATTGACTATATCTCGCATAAAGTTAAGTTTAAATCATTCATTTTTCACATTCGAAAACAAAATACCGTACTTAAAATTAAACGGTAAATAAAAAAAATGCTCACCTTTAAAATCTACATCGTTTAGCCTGAAAAAAAAAATCTCTCAATAATAATACCTCATAAAATTTAGTCATTTTAATTGTTAGTCTCAGTAAAATAACTACTATTTTTTAACCCATTTGCCCCTAAAACAGGCAATCCAAGGGCCAAACTCCATAATCCAAATTGTATAATTCACACTTTTTTTATTTTGGCTTTGACAACAATGGAGTAATGCAAAAATTTAATGATAATACCAAATCAATCTGAACAAAAGATTCGTTGTCTCACCGTCAGGAGCATCAAACAGCTTAAAAAACCGAAAACTATCTCCAACATAAGCAAGGTTTTCTCACCTCTAAAGGAAGACTGTGACTTGCCAGATCACTTCCAATGTTCAAATTAGTTTGGGTAATAAATTGATCAGTCATATCATAAAAGTTAAGATTAGAGAAAATACGAGATATAGGTATATTAATCATCAGATATTTAAATGCACACGAAGATTGAATGCACAGGTTTGAATTGATTACATTCTACTCCAACAACATACATATTTGTCTGTAAGCAATAAGCTATAAAAAATGTGTGCGTAGCAGAATCTACTGTACTCGATTTTTTAAATGAAAAAATGAATATAATAAAGCTACAATTAGAATTAATTCCAGGACAAATGAACATCACTAAATACAGATAAACACATACAAATGCATCAGTTAGCTATTGGAGGATAATTTTTAAGACCAAAGGTTAAAAACATTTCATATCCCTCTAGTTTTGCCCATATTTAAAAGTTCATGTTTGGTAAGACTTTTAAAATGAACTCATTTTGACTATCGCCTACAGTAGGTCATCAACCAGTAACACATTAAACATTTTCAATTATTTAAATGTAAGCGTTGCATGAAACTCCCTATTTAAAAGAAAATAGAGAGGGATTAATAACGCCCATTTAATCTAGCCAAGTATTATTGGAAATGTAAGCAAACGCTTACCTTCCTGCCCAAATTACTATGGCAAACAAGTAGCCACCTTCGAACAAGTAAATGAGCCCCTAAAGAATCAGCATATAAAAAGGTCCATGCACCAATAATAGATAATTCTTCATCCGATGTTTCACACTATGACGAGAAAGCAAAATTGTCAAAGTTGACTTCAAACCGTAGTAAATCAAGCCATTAATATATCTAATCTTACGCAGTAACTAAGTCAACGATTGTACCGTAAGTTGAAACATGAATGATAAAAGAAACTCTTAAAATTTCAAGTTTCACAGTATGCAAAACGTTAAAAATATCTAAATGTTTAAAAGCGACAATTGGTTAAAGCTAGGTTTTACAATTTTACTAATTATATCAAACAGTGTAGCAATCAGCATCCGCAATGTAAAATTTGACTATCAAAATTATTATATATAAAAACTGTAAGATAGTTAAAAATAATATTTGAATAATATTTATTTGCACTTAATACACTAATGTATCTAATTTACGCAATGATAAACTTTTAGATTGAAAAAAAAAAAGCAATAAAATTGATTTTTGCCAGAATTGCAGTCTATCATACGTACGAGTTAAAACGAAAGAAAACTAACCATTTCCGGAATGTGGAATGATTTTTAAAACAAAGTTCACATTTACAGTTCTGTCTACAACAGATGTCTAAAAACTAGAAGCTGCCTTATTGAATACATTAATTATTCAATTAATTTAATATTTTAAAATTATATAAACAATAGCTTTAACAATATAATTATCATGTATGGTTCATTAAATTTTGTTTTGAATTTTATACCTATAATAAAATACCATAAATAATATATAATATATATAAAATATAGATAATATAATATATATAAATATATATATAAATAAATATATATATAAAATAATATATAATAGTAGATATATATATATATTTAATGGATTTATTCGCCTATGTTATGAGAATATAAAATAAACAAAGTGACTTTTGATTAATCATACATGAAATCAATAAAATGAGTTTTAGTAAACATTAAATTAAGAGTTTGAAGTTAACTTTTAATGATGATCATCTAATGAAGGAACACTTCATTTACTCTAGCCAATTTGATCGAAATACACAATTGATAAAATTTATTCTTGCCTAATTGCCAGCCATGAAAATATATAGATATAGAGTATATATATAATAATATATAATATATATATTATATTAATATATAATAAATATATATATATATATTAGTATATAATAAATAATATAATATATATATATATATATAAATATATATATATTATACACAAAACAATAGAGGTTTTGTGAGATATAGAATCTATTACTTAGAAACAAGTAATAGTTAACAAAATAATAAATTTACAAGTTATTTAAATATAAATTTAAATTTAAACTCAACCTTAGTATCTCCAATAATTCCTTATCTCATCGACAAGCCCATCCTACTTGTAAATGCGCATAGATGGATTACTGCTTTAACTAATTTATATAATAGATATATAAAGTAATAATATATATATACATAATATATATATATATAATAAATATATATATATATTATATAATTAGTATATATATATATAATATAATAACACACACCTATTATCACAGATCTCTTCCAAAATATTCTTCTAGGATAAACCTGCAAAGAAAATGAAAACCTTAATAAACAGAATTAATGTTTCATTAGGAATTTACAAAATTTATTTATTTCAGTGATTTCCTTTCTTCAAAATAATCAGTACAGGTCTGTGAAAATTATCATCATAAAATAACAGTAAAAAGGTTGAAAATTTTAGCATTTAGTTTTAGAAATAATCTGGAATCTTTTACTTGGAAGTTTTAGATCTTCCATATCGACTTTACATCAAAATAACTAATCGTAATATACACATTTATTAGTCAATTTCTTTGTTAGAAGATTAAAGTACAAAATTCATAGTAATGTGTAGAGTAAATTAACCAAAGTAGGTAAATTTCTAATTAAGAATCAAGCAATGATGGGCGAACTGACAAATGTCCACGATTGTTTATTACATACGCCATTATTTTTGCTTTTTTTTAGTCAATGTACAGGACCCACCACGGCTCACAAAGAAGCCCACACGGCTGAATAACCAACTCCCATTGGGACCGGCAACATTTTAAATGTTCAAAAAATGAATGCAATATGAAATTATTTTCAATAAAAAAACTAAAAAAATGACTATAAAAAGCCATTATTTTTGCATTTTTTGAGTCAATGTACAGGACCCACCACGGCTCACAAAGAAGCGGCCACACTGGGCTGAATAATCCAACTCCATGGGTGGATCCAGGCTTAATATTTAAAATGTCAAGGAAAATTTGAATGGCAAAATGAATATTCAGTCAATAAAAAAACTAAAAATATATGACTATTAAAAAGCATTAATTACCTGCAAATGCTTCTTCATAACCCTCCATCTTCTACAGGAGTTCTGAAAGCAAAAATAAAAGGTAAAAAAAATGAACAACTTTATGTAGTTAATAAAAAATGATGAGAATTCAGTTAGAATATTTGTCCTCAGAGTGCTAGGACAGGGATAACTAGTAATTCATCATTCAAAAAATGTTAATCCTAATGAGGTTAGTTCGCAAAATTACCTTAAAATATCCAACATTTTCTCTGGGACACAATCTCCAACAATCTTAATACTTCAAAGAATCAAAAATTCCAGTTTCTGAAAAACCAAAAACCTTAAAGAATTTTTTCAAAACCAGCTTATTTTATTTTATATACTTTCATCAGAGAGATTCCTAGGTATATATCACTATAAAATCATATGTCCCTAAATATTTATCATCATTGATCATTTTATTTATTAGTTTTAATAAGAAAAACATTGGTATTTAAAAATACCTTCAGTTTGCATAATTCCATATACTACCAAACTTGAAATATAGCGCCACAATTCAAATCTGATAAACTTCCCAGAATTCTGAAGAAAAATAAAATTAAAAGTAAAACTTTATAAAAAATCGAAAATAAACGTATATATAACAAAACTCAGATGATGGTGCATGTTGAATAAAATCATTTTGATCATACAATGAACAGTGTGTAAATCATTAAAACCGCGCTTCAAAAGTTATAACTTCTGTCACATTCATTAACAATTCTAAATACTTTCAAGCAACCTTGCTAGAATATAAGAAACCAACTTTATCTCCACTTCATAACCCCCATTTCATTCGATCTACTAAAAAAAGATTCTATAATTTTCATTCGAGCCCCCTAATAAGCCATGATAGATATATCAGCATAATAGTAGTAACTTAAATTCAAGGCACACTTAACACATTCAAAAGCAAAACGCAATTTTTTTCTAAGGCCTTTTTCAAAAGTAACTTTTAACCTAAAATAAAAAAAAAAAATCATAATATTCAAATAATTTTATAGCATTTTTAATTTCAAACAAAGTAAGAAACGCATTTAATTATTTTTTAACCCTCTAGTTTTAATAAATAAATAAGCAGACAAATTTTTTTGAATGAAATTGTATATCAAAACTAACAATCGGTACCTGAACTGAATATTGCCAAAACTGAACAAAAGATTCGTTTTCTCTCTCTCATCGTAGCTATCAAAAGCTTCAGTAAGAACCGGAAAATATCTCCAACATGAAAATTAGACTTGTTTTACACTCCTGAAAAAGGAATATACTTGAAACAAAAATTTTAATGTTTAAAATAATTAAAGTAATAAAATTGATCAGACATATCTACAACTTCAGGATTCAGAAAAAATCCGCAAATGTTTTATATATTTATCATCAGTTTTATTTTAATAAATAAATAAGCAACTTTTTTGAATGAAATTGTATATCAAAACTAACAATCGGTACCTGAACTGAATATTGCCAAAACTGAACAAAAGATTCGTTTTCTCTCTCTCATCGGTAGCTATCAAAAGCTTCAGTAAGAACCGGAAAATCTCTCCAACATGAAAATTAGACTTGCTTTACACTCCTGAAAAAGGAAAATATACTTGAAACAAAAATTTTAATGTATAAAATAATTAAAGTAATAAAATTGATCAGACATATCTATAACTTCAGGATTCAGAGAAAATCCGCAAATGTTTTATATATTTATCATCAGTTTTATTTTAATAAATAAATAAGCAACTTTTTTTTTTAATATCAAACTAACAATCGGTACCAGAACTGAATATTACCAAAACTCGTGCCCCCAATCGGAACATCACTACCATCTCGGAAGTAAATCCTCAAATTTAAATTTATTAAAACTTTAATCAAAATATTTCTTACAAACGATATAAATTCACAACAAACCTTTTTTTTTATACAATTTCTTCAACGCGGTTAGATTCATTACAGACCCGACCCCACAATTTTCTTTCTGAAAATAGATAAGTTAATACGATATAATTATATAGAAGACTGAAGAAACACAAATTATACATTTAAGTAACTCAGAAATAGTTTTCAACATTTAAGCAATCTGTCGGGAAAAGAAGACCATTATAATTGTAAGATTTTCATCATATCAGACTTTAAATAAACCAACATCCTAAGAAATATAATTTCTATAAAAATAAAAATAAACGTTTAAATATTTACCTAAATGGAGACATTTTTCTAAACTTCTTTGAATCAAAAACCTGTAAAAATAAAGTTTATTATATATACACAAAGTAATGAATTATAAAATGCAATTATGATTTTAGTTTCAGACAAATGCCTCGAATTTGACTTCAGAAACGCAAAACGCGTATTTGTCAGACTCGTCATCAAAATATCATCATAAAAGAATTAAATAAAGATATGCATACAAATACAACATCCGTCTTACCTTTAAAATGCTTAAGGACATTTCTCCTTCGACATTTAAACGGATTCAACACTGGACCCCTGTCGACGAGTTACAGTAACCCATCCTTACTCCACAAGGCACTATCTACCCCACAAAAGAGCCCCGTCTTCTCCTCCCAAAGTCTGAAGACTCTTAAAAAAGCTTAATGACATTCATCTCCAAAATTTAAAAATAATTACCGTGATAAAAAAGATCAAACTCAAAATATAAATGGTTAACATTTCATCATACTTAATTAAATGTAAGCGTGCATAAACTCGTATTTAAAAAAATAGAGAGGATAATAACGCTCATTTAAGCTAGCCAATATATATTGAACGTTAAGCAAACGCAACCATTCCTGCCAAATGACTATGGCATAAACAAGGGTTCAATACTAACAAATCTTACAAGGTCATAAGCAGGTTCACACAAAATTTGAATTGATTTCCCGACTTCCCGATCAAATCTGCAAAATTTCCCTGACCAGCGTGTTCGTTGTATTTTTGGTGTATAAATATCTATTAATTATTATTGCAGCCTATTTACTCAGTTCATACATAATATATTGAAAATTTTGTTCATAATATTTACTGCATGATAATTAAAAAAATATTTTTTTTTTATAGTTATAAACTATACCTTACCATAGCCGTCCAACGCTCTCTTTTTTTATTTTTCAAAAAATTTATTATACAAAAGAATAAATAATGAAAAAGCTTACATTAATAGCCTAGGTGAATAAGCGTCCACTGTAATCACTAAAGTTCTAAAATGGGAGTTTTAGATTAACTTTTTCTTCTCAAGCATTTGAATTTATGATTGTGTCTTCTTCTGTTAAACCCTTCAGTTTACATCTTCTCTGCTCTTCAAGTATTACTGTATGGATAAGAGTTTGATTAACCTTTTATTCTTCTTTTTTCTTTCTTTTGCCTCTGTAGATCTCATATCTACCTATGGCAGCTCTAATGTCAACATTTTTGATGAGAGGAACTTTATGAATACTTTCAATAGATCTTATATATGCACCGTTCTTGAGAAATCAGACTATGTTCATTCAGATTCTTCCAACAAATTGCTTAATTTAAGAAAACCCTCCTTCCACAGCGCATTTCCATGCGAAACCTTATCACCTAATTAATAATTGCCACAATGCCACCATAACATTGATTCTCAGGCTATAGAAAGAATAAAAAACTCATCAAGCTCTTAGAAACAATCACATCCAAAAATAATTCTTGAATTAATTCAAGGTAGAATAGCTCACTGCAAAGAGAGATAGTGCTTTCTTCTCAGCTCTCTCTGAGTATTTAATCTACAACGTTTTTCCCCCATAAATCAAATCTTGTTCCTTGGCTGCTGATGAAAAACTATACTAGAGCCAATGATGAACATTGACAGGCTGACTTCAGAGATATTCTTCTAAATCTATCATTCATTTTATTTGCACAGTCTGCATTCAAGTTTGCAGTAATCTAATGCAAAAAGCTAGTTGTTGTGTAGCAGGCAGTTACTGGACTTTAAGAAATCTTATCCTCTCTTCCTCCCTCCGTCCTTTTGAAGAGTAAGGATTCTTAAAGTCCATAAAAACTCTACAACCAAATCAAACTAAGCTTTCGCATTAGATTTACTATTGAAAACTGAATCCAACTGTGCAAATCAAAAACCAGAATAAGATGATTAGAAAATATCCTCTGAAGACAAAGCCTTCAAGGCTTCATTTCCATTTTTTGGATCCTAAGTAAGTTTATCAGCCAGAACAATGGAAACAAAGATTTGATTTATCTGTAGAGGTTACACCAATAACTGAATCACCAGATTCTGTTGCTGAGAAAGAAAAAAACATATACCTACTTGCAGTGAAGCTCATTCTCCCCTGAATAAATATTCAAATATTTTGGATGTATGTCCTTTCTAAGAGACTTATCAGTTTTTTTCTCTCTATAGCACCTGAGATCAAGTTATGCGAAGTGGCAAATTATAATTAGACTGATAGTTTCGCATGAAAGCTGAACCAGGGAAGGAGTTTTCTAAAAATTAAGCAATTTTAGTGGAGAATCTGAAAAACATTGTCTGATTTATCAAAGAACAGTGCACATTCTATCATATCTCATGAAAGTATCTATAAAGTCCTATCACTCAAAAAATGTTTGCAAATGAAGCATAGAATATGAAGAACAAATATTGAGAATAATCAGAAAGGAAAAAGAGAATAAAAGGTTGAAAAAGAGAATTATCCATACAGATCTCAATTAAACTTGGAAAGAGCAGAGAAAGATGTAAAAACAAAGCTTTAACAGAAAAAGCCGCTATAAAATCAAAAATCAATTGCTTGAGAAAAAGTGATCTAAACTCCCATTTAGAACTTTTTATTACATGCGACCATTCCACCTAGTCTATTAAGGGAAGCTTTAATTTATTTCTTTTGTATAAATAAAACTTCTTTAAAAAAATAAAAAAAGGAGTCTTTGGACGGCTATGGTAAGGTAAGTTTAACTAAAAAAAAAAAATATTTTAAATTCACCATGAGATGAACAATTTCTAAAGAAGTTCAATAATTAATGTATGAACTGATTAAATAGGCTGAAAATAATAATAAATAGATATTTGATATAACCCAAAAAAAAACGAACACGCTGGTCAGGGAAAATTTGCAGAGTTTGGTCAGAAAGTCAGGAAATCAAATTCAAAAAATTTTAGTGTGAACCCTCTATGATAAACCTTGTAAGATGTAGAATTGAACAACATGTTGATGCCATAGCGTATTGCGAGGAAGTTAGCGTTTGCTTCGTGTCCAATATACTGCTAAATTAAATGACGTTATAACCCCCTCTTTTCTTTAATAGCGAGTTTCATCGCAACCTTACATTTAATAGTCTATGATCGAAAATGTAAAAAGACCATTTTAATTTGAGTTTGATCATTTTATCCACGATAATCTTTTTAATTTGCAGATGAATTCATTAAGCTTTTAAAGAAGTCTTCAACACTTATGGAGAGAAACCGGGCTACTTGTGGGAAAAACGTAGATGCCTTGTGGATAAGGCAATCTGTTACGCTAACCTCAGCGAGCGAGGGTCAGTGTCGAATCCCGAAATGCTCGAAGAGAAAAAGCTTAAGCACTATAATGTAAACGATGTTTATTTTAGCATATCTTTATTAATTCATTATATGAATGATATTTTGAAGACGATCTGAAAATACGCTTTTTCGTTTCTGAAAGTCAATTCGAGCATTCTGAAACTAAAATCATTAATGCATTTTATAATTCATTTACTGTTTATATATATATATATTTTCTTTTACATGTTTTTGATTCAAAGAATTAAGAAAATGTATCCTCAATTAGGTAAATTTTAAACGTTAGTTTTGTTAATGTAATAAATAATTTCTTCTAGGGTGTTGTTATTTAATTCTGATATGATGATAAAATCTACAATTTATAATGGCTTCCTTTCCCAAGATGCTTAAATGTGAAAACTATTTCGAGTTACTAAATGATAATTGGTCTTCATCTCTATATAATAATCGTATAACGTACTTTCAGAAAGAAAAGTTTGGGGGTCTTGTAATGAAACTAACCCGCGTTAAGAAAATGTATTAAAACAAAAGTTTCTGCATTTGATATCGTTTGTAGAAATATATTTGATAAAAGTTTAAATATCGAGGCGAGCTTCCCTTCAGAGTCGTTGGTGATTAGTGTTGGGCACGATTGAATATACATTCTAAAATCCAAATGTCTCTATATTAAAAAACTTCTGAATCCTGAAGTTGTAGATATGTCTGATCAATTTTATTACTTTAATTATTTTAAACATTAAAATTTTTGTTTCAAGTATATTTTCCTTTTTCAGGAGTGTAAAGCAAGTCTAATTTTCATGTTGGAGAGATTTTCCGGTTCTTACTGAAGCTTTTGATAGCTACCGATGAGAGAGAGAAAACGAATCTTTTGTTCAGTTTTGGCAATATTCAGTTCAGGTACCGATTGTTAGTTTTGATATACAATTTCATTCAAAAAAATTTGTCTGCTTATTTATTTATTAAAATAAAACTGATAAATATATAAAACATTTGCGGATTTTCTCTGAATCCTGAAGTTATAGATATGTCTGATCAATTTAATTACTTTAATTATTTTTAACATTAAAAATTTGTTTCAAGTATATTCTTTTTTCAGGAGTGAAACGAATCTAATTTTCATGTTGGAGATATTTTCCGGTTCTTAACAGAAGCTTTTGATGGCTACCGATGAGAGAGAGAAAACGAATCTTTTGTTCAGTTAGGTATTATAAATAAAATTTGCCAATTAAACCTTTTGTCAAAGCAAAAAAAAAAATATATATATAAAAACACTATAGATCATGATGAGACTTTTCTTGGGACACCTTAAGATTGCCATTTTAGAGGCAAAATGTTAATTAAAATGCGTTATCTTACTGAGACTAACAATTAATATGACTACTATAAAATTATTTGAATTATTATTGACAATCTTTTTCTTTTTTTTAGGTTCAAACTGGATGCGATTTTAAAGGTAAATGTTTTTAATTTTGCATTGCGTTTTACTTTTGAATGTATTAAGTGTGCCTTGAATTTAAGTTACTACTATTATGCTAGATATATCTATTTATCATGCTTATACGACCTCGTTTGTATGAAAATTTTAAAATCTTTTTTTAGATCGAATGAAATGGGGGTTATGAAGTGGAGATAAAGTTGGTTTCTTATATTCTAGCAAGGTTGCTTGAAAGTATTTAGAATTGTTAATGAATGTGACAGAAGTTATAACTTTTGAAGCGCGGTTTTAATGATTTACACACTGTTCATTGTATGATCAAAATGATTTTATTCAACATGCACCATCATCTGAGTTTTGTTATATATACGTTTATTTTCGATTTTTTATAAAGTTTTACTTTTAATTTTATTTTTCAGAATTCTGGGAAGTTTATCAGATTTGAATTGTGGCGCTATATTTCAAGTTTGGTAGTATATGGAATTATGCAAACTGAAGGTATTTTTAAATACCAATGTTTTTCTTATTAAAACTAATAAATAAAATGATCAATGATGATAAATATTTAGGGACATATGATTTTATAGTGATATATACCTAGGAATCTCTCTGATGAAAGTATATAAAATAAAATAAGCTGGTTTTGAAATAAAATTCTTTAAGGTTTTTGGTTTTTCAGAAACTGGAATTCTTGATTCTTTGAAGTATTAAGATTGTTGGAGATTGTCCCAGAGAAAATGGTGGAAATTTTGTTTAAGGTAATTTTGCGAACTGTAACCTCATTAGGATGAACATTTTTTGAATGATGAATAACTAGTTATCCCTGTCCTAGCACTCTGAGGACAAATATCCTAACTGAAAACTGATCATTTTTTATTAACTACGTAAAGTTGTTCATTTTTTTTACTTTTTATTTATGCTTTCAGAACGTCTGTAGAAGATGGAGGGTTATGAAGGAGCATTTTACATGTTTTGGGTATTCAAATTTTCGTGTTAGATTTTCTTGCATCATTCAAACTCGGTGCACCTCCCGCAAGTGGCTATTTGAATGATCAGAAGTATATATTAATGCTTGTACTCTTCATTGGAAACTTTAGATTTGTTAAAATGGATGATTCACTTCAAAATTGGCCAGTTTTAATTCAGTTGAATGATCAAAGATTGCAGGTAATTAATGCTTTTTAATGTCATATATTTTTAGTTTTTTAATATCTTCTCCATCAATTCTCTCATTCTTATAGCTTTGCTATATCAATTTTTTACTTTAGACATAGAGAAAAAATATTAGTGTGACGGTACCTTTTTAAAGATTTCAACATTTACGGAGTCTTGGATCATTGTCAGTTTGCCCATCATTGGTTGATTCTTAATTAGAAATTTACTTACTTTGGCTAATTTAAACCTTAAACATTACTATGTATTTTGTACTTTAATCTTGTAACAAAGAAATTAACTAATGTGTATATTACGATTAGTTATGTGGATGTCAAGTCGATATGGAAGATCTAAAATTTCCAAGTAAAAGATTCCAAATTATTTCCAAAACTAGATGATAAATTTTCAACAGTTTAAAGTTAATATTTATGATGATAATTTCACAGCCTTACTGAGCATTAAAAGCAAACTTTTATCACTCAAAATAAATAAATTTTGAAATTCCTAATGAAACATTAATTCTGTTATTAAGTTTTCTATTTTCTTTGCAGGATATCCTTGAAGAATTTCTGTAAATAGGTGTGTGTCAAAATATTATATTATCTAAGTATATAATATAGAATAGTATACATATATTATAGATATATATTAATATATATATATATAATATATAACTATAATATTATAAAATATATATATATAAAATAGTTAAAGCAGAAAGCAACAGGCTGTAAATATGACAAAGAGACTAGTCCATAGAAAAAGAATTATCGCAAATACAAGTGAATTAAAAAAATGTATTACAATTATATTTAAAGAACTTTGAAATTAAATATTTTCTAAGTCAACCTAAAGCAATCTAATTATGATCAGTATCTCATCTAACAAACCCTCCTACTTGTGTGTATATATTATAAAAAATATATATATAAATATTAGTTTAAATAATAAAAAACGTAATAAATTTATTTATATATAATAATAGATATTTATTTATATAATATAATATATATATATATAGATAATATATACAATTTTCATGGCTACTTTTTGAAGGCAAAATCAAATTTTTCAAATTGTATTAAAGAACAATTTAAAAAAGTAATAATTTTACTTAATTTGTAGGATTAACTTGATGTCAACAAAGGAGAGAAATGTGAGTTAAATAAAACTCATTATAACAGACTCACATTTTTCAAAATTTCAAACTTGTTTATTTTATTACTCTCATTTTTATTAGACGAAAATCAAAATCCATTAAATATATAAATTTATTATTAATATATATATATATATAAATAATTAAATATAATATAATATATATATATATAATAATATATATAATAGTATTATTATTATAATATTATAATATATTATGTATATATATATTATAGGTTTGTAAATTCAAATTTTTAATAAAACCATATAGTTAGTATATTGTAAAGCATGTTTACATAATTATAAAAATATTAAATTAAAATTTTGCAAATAAATTAATGATAATTTCGCTTCATGGTTTCTGCTGGTCTAGTTTTAGACATTCTGTTAACATAACTGTAAAACTGTGAACTGTTTAAAAAACATCATTCCACATCCGGAAAATGCGTTTAGTTTTCTTCGTTTAACTCGTACGTATGATAGACTGCCATTCTGGCAAAAATCAATTTTATTGCTTTTTTTTCAATCTTAAAGTCTATATTAAAGAAAACTTTCAAACATAGTTTACACTGCAGTAAAGATAATTAATTCAAAAAATTAATTTTAAACCTAGTCTCCATTAATATATTAATTTGATAGTCAAATTTACATCTGCGAGCTGATTTGCTACATACTTAATACGTAAAAATTGTAAAACCAGCATTAAAACCCAATTCGCTTTTAAACATTTAAGATAATTTTTAAATGTTTGTCTGGATGTGAAACTTAGAAATTTAAAGATTTTCTTTTTATCATTCAGTTTCAACTTACGCGTACAATCTTACATTTAGTATTACTGCGTAAATAATATATTAATGGCGATTACATATAAACCGTTGATAATATAACCAACTAACCAATTTGTTCTACTCTCATAGTGTGGAAAACCGATGAAATTATCTATTTGTGATAACACTTTTTATAGCCATTCTTTAGGGCTCATTAACTTGTTAAAGTGGGTCTGCTTCAAAGTCAGAAACACAGCGTTTTTAGCGTTTCCAATAACTTTGGCTAATTAAATGCGTTATAAGCCCTCCATTTTCTTTTAAATAGCGATTTTGAACCTTTTTATTTCTAATTGAATTTTTAATGTTTAAACAATGATTAAAAAAAGTTAAACTAATTTTCTGTCTCCTTTCTAATTAATCTTGTAGTTTAAAAAATGTTGAAAATTTAAATTTTCATTTTGTTTGCAGATGAAGTTTTAAACACTTGAAAGTTGATGCAGATGAAGTGTCTTTAAGCACTTTTTTAAGACTGATATGTATGTGTATATCCTATTTAAAATAATTCGTCTTAAAAATAATCATAATTTGTACTTTATATTTACATTTTTCATTTAAAAAATCAGTACATACGAGTATTATGCAGAGATGAATGCAATTTTGGTATGTCAAGAATCCATTAGCGTTAGTAGAATTAATCTAAATCAAACCGGTCCCATTCAAATCTTTCCTGGCATATTAAATAATCTATGATAATGCATTGCGAGTTGCATTTTTTACGTCTGAATCCAGTTGGATCGAAAGCTCACATTTATTACTAATTTTTGAAGACATTACAGTTGTTTCAAGTAATTTCTTTTGAAGTATTCATAAGGTCTGATTCTGGAGAATTTTCCAGTTCTTCTTAAGCTTTGATGGCTACACGATGAGAAACGATCTTTGTCAATATTGGTATACTAATAATTTAAAATTTTTATCTCTAACACAAATACAGAAAGGCTTAAAAGAAAAAAATGAAAGAAAACTTGATAACACGAAAAAACTTTGCAGTTAACAGAAAATTAAATCAAAATGCCCAAGAAATAGTGTTATCACTAGACTGACAATTAAAATGACTAAATATTATCGTAAGATTATTATGAACGAGAATACATTTTTTTCAGGCAAAACGATGTAATTTAAGGTGAGAATTATTTATTACGTTTTTAATTTGCAGTAATTCTTCGAATGTGTATAAGGGCCTGAATTTTAAACTAACTTTATGCGAGACATATATCAATTATCATCATGCTATAAGGCCTCGGTTATTGAAAATTTTCATTTGAGCTAATGAAAGGTGGTCTTAGTGGAAAAGAACGCTGTAATGTTGATTATTTTAGCAATGGTGTGAAATAAAATTGTTAACTGAATGACTGAAAAAATAAACTTTTGAAGTTATTAATATATACACTACCATTGTAGCTCAAAATTGATTTTAATGTTTTAATTTCAAATTTTGAAGTCTTCACTTTTA
Organism: Trachelipus rathkii; assembly: GCA_015478945.1. Classification (NCBI taxonomy): domain Eukaryota; kingdom Metazoa; phylum Arthropoda; class Malacostraca; order Isopoda; family Trachelipodidae; genus Trachelipus; species Trachelipus rathkii. Next base: position 22,328 of record JABUQX010103070.1, on the reverse strand, counting down.
ATTATTTTTCTCAGATCTGCGGAATAAGTTTATCAATCTTATATATTGTGCTCTTTATTTCAAGTTTAAAGAATTACTATTACGTTATTATTGAATATGCAAACTAAGTATTTCAAAATATTAAAGTTTTAATCTTATTAAAAATAAGTTAAAATGTCAATAGATAATATTAGGGACATATATTTAATATAACCTAGGAATCTCTCTGCAGGAAGTATTAGAAAAAAATTGCCGATTTTGAATAATTAAGAGTTTGTTTTTCAGAAGCTGATTCTCGATTTCTTGATGCGTATTAAGATTGTTCAAGAAAAAATTTAAGATTTTAACAGATTTCAAAATAAATACTTTGCATTATATTTGAATGATGAATAGTTATCCCTGTCTGAGCATTCTGAGGACAAATATGTCATTAGCTCAACTAACATAATATTTGTGATTAATTACAGCATTAAGTGTCCTTTCTGACTTATTTTTGTTTTCAGAAACCCATTTACACGATTCTATATCGGGATTAATTCAAAAAGTTTAGGAAATTCTATTTGTTAAGTTTTTAATGGTTAGTTAAATGTTTAATTGAGGACATGTTTATATTTATGATTTAGATCGTAATCTAAACTGATGAACTCTTACTGAGGAAAATGTATTGCAATAAGTATCATGCTTATAAAATTTAGGATAACACCAGATCCTCATTTCAGCTTCTGGATTGAACAATTTGGTCTTGTTGGATCAAGTTTCCCTGCCTGGTACTTGAAATGATCTTCAGCAACAGAGACCTCTATGATTGTATAACATAAAGTGTATGTCCATTGTAGAATTCATCAAAATTCAAAGTAAGTTAAGGTCAGTTTTGTGTTTTATGATTTTTGGAAAGTTGTGCTCTCATATATCATTAGAAAATAAAGGAAGTGATAAATATTGATTATTGTTTCATTCTTTTCACCATCAAATATATTAATACAAAAATTACTAGTTCCAGTTATCTTGATTATCATAACCCACAAAGAAAGAAAACTTGTAAAGTTAACAAGCCGCATGCAAAGCTCTCCAGATACTCTTCTCGCGAAAATCTTCAAACTGTTCCTCTTATTCTATGATTCACCGATATAGAAAATTGCATAAAAAGAACTAAAATTTTAAAATTGTAACCAATAATAAATTTACTTAAAAACAAAAATTGGTTTTAGATTATGTCCATTAGATGTAAAAAGAAAAGAAATATGTTATATAAACTTAAATAACAAATTAACACTTCGCTTAGTCGAAATGTCCAAACTTAACGTGAAGTTATTTTATATATATAATATATAAATTATATATACATATAACAATAATAAGATTATATATATATATTATATAATAATATATTATATATAATATATATATATATTATATAAATTATATATATTAATAAATATATATATATTATATATTATCTTTCTCTCCCTCGCTCTTGCCAAACTGGGGGTAAGGTGCTTAACAAGCATCGGAAAAGAAATCATGAGAACATGACAAAACTTCGAAAGATAGCCACCACCGCCCCCTCGACCAAATTATTGAGAGTCGATCACCAAAAAAATCCACCCTAGAGCATCATGGGACGCGACGACCCTCACTATGGTATCTCATTAGGGTTCATCCCCTGGCCCGGTGGCCGACAACCATGCCCCCAATAAAAAACCCCGCATCCTCCTAATCATCACCTATTCCGCCATCTTGCCAAACTCACCATTCTCTCCTTCATACATTCCGCCTCACAACTCATCCACTTTCTCTGTTCTCCCAGCCGTCGTACCACAACCACTCCCACTATAATCCGCTTAACAACGGCTTATCATGATCCTTCCCATAACCCAACCACTTCAACATACTTCCATATTCTTCATTTACCCCTTTCTTCACACCACACCACTCTCTAAACGTTCATTCCTCTCTTATCAATTCTTCCACACCTAGGCACACCCCTTAAGATTGTCCAAATCTGAAACAATTTGAACTAATTCTATACTTCTTTTCCCAACCATAGTCGCACTACCACACAATAACACAGTAACAATATACCCCTCGTGTAAGACCCCTAGCACACTCAAGACTTTAGTCCCTTTCATTCACCACGATTAACAGCCACCTTCCCGCCATCACAACTTTCCTACTACACTCTGCATCGTCCTTCCCTTCTCATTCAACATATACCCTAAAAATTAAACTCAACACTTGTTCTAGCTGCTCACCATCTAACATAACATTCACACTGAGAGTGTCCTCACTCACAAACCATAACCTTACTCTATCCACGTTTACTTTAAGCCCCTCCTTTCACACACCTGCCAAAATCTCTCTTATCAATCCTCTCAACTCTCTTCAGATATTCGCCACACAGACCCAAATCATCCGCATATAAAGGTAGGGCACCCTCATCATCTCCATTCCCACCATTCTAACACCATTTCTGCCATCCCCGCCATAGAGCTTCATAACCCCATCCATATACAATTGAATACCAAGGACACATAGCACTGTCTTACTCGCGATTAATCCTAAACAATCACCATTACACCATGTATTCTTACACACGCTTCACTATCGTCATAATACTTTTATTCCCATTCAAAACCTACCACCAACACCAATATCACTAACACCTCCATAACGCTTCCCTATTAACAATCATACGCCTTTGCAAATCCATAAAACCAACATACTTCTCTTCCCCTCATTTCTCTCATTTTTCAATTAAAATTTGATCCACACATCCTCACCACTCCTAAACGCACCTTTCTTCACCAATCAGTCCCTCATCACTCACGCACTCCTCGACCAAAATACCAGCATTATACCTTCCCTACAACACTTCATAAACTTATTCCCCTATTAATTTCTACAGTTCCCCTTTCTCCCTTACAATTATACAAGGGTTATACCGCTCTCCCCAATCCCTGGAACTATACCCCCCCATAAACGCTTATACACAATCTTCCACAATCCAATCAATCACCACTCGCCTCCGCTCTTATCATTTCACTAGTAATTCATCTATACCTGCAGATACCATTCTTCAACTTTCTCACCCTACCCATTACCTCCTCCTTATAATAACCTCATCCCCAAATACCTATTCCTCTTGCACCATCAAAACCCACCACATTCACTAACACCTCGAACATTACTGGTTATATTTGCAGATTCGAATTGTTTTCCACACTCCCTCACATCCATTCATCATACAAAAGCACCATCCCTATCATTATTCTAAGCAAGATCCCCTTATTTAACGTTCGCGCTTCCTTCCAGAGAGCTTCCTTATGTCCTGTATGTCCTCATTCATCCTCATTCCAAACTTCATTTACTCTTGTTTCTCCTACGTATACACCTTTTAGTATTTCTTTTTCCATCCATATATAATTTCCTATATATATATATATATATAATATTAGAACTGAGATAAAATAAATTCATTCGCGGATTTTTAATATTGGAAACCATTGATACTCTGATCAAGTTATTACTTTAATTAAATTTGATAAAATAAACAAAAAAAATTTTGTTAAAATATCTTCTTTCAGATTAAATAATTGAAGACTCATTCTCCATTCATCATGTGGAAAATATTTCTCTCTGCTCAAGCTTGTGATGTAATGGTTTGAGAACAACTTTGTAAAAAACATCAGTACTGATCTAAAACACCTCATTGTAATTTCTATTTCTGAAAAGATAAAAAAAAAAAAATACAAACCAATTAGTAACATGAAAAAAATAATTTATATTCTTAAGATCCGTTTAGAGGCAAAATGTAATGTAGATGCGTTATCTTACGAGACTTTTACACATTTAACCGACTCATATAAAACTGTTTAGAACTTTTATGTAAACTTTTCTTTCAGTATTGGTAAACAGGATATGATTTTTAAAAAGGAAGAAATGGATTTCGTATTACTCAAAATTTGCTATAGGTATAGTAAGTACGTAGTTAAGTTAGGTATGTTTATTTTTGACGTATCCAATTTAGTTACACTATTCTGGTATTATGATCGTTGTGTTGAAGATAATAACTTATGAATATTGGTTATCAGTAAACTATATAGTCAGAGCTCCTGATTGTTTTTTTTGTCTGAAATATTTAATCTTAATTAAATATACCGTAGGTTTGAATGAGAATAGTTATAGATTAAATAAATTTGATATCGGTATTTTACTCTAACTAAAATTCAAATTTATAATCCTTTCTTACTGGGTGTTGTGATTTTGTTGTGTTTCAGTTTCTTCCAATTAATACATGTTTGGACTCACATTAGATTCCTCTAGCAAGAGACACATCTGATGTCCCGAACCAATTGGGGATGATTACGTTTGTTCAGCTCCTAGCACGAAACTACCTATGATCAGATGTATATGAGATCTTGATCGTTTTTGAAACTGCTTTCCTCAGTGACGCCTCATGCAGAACTTATAGAGATTACAAAAAAACGATTGTACTAATAGTGTTTTCAACCTTTTAAGTACTTTACTTATATGACTGTTACTCAATATAGTGTTTCAACCTTTAGTATTTTTTTAAAGCAATAGAATGATTCTCTTATGCCACTTAAACTTCCCTAAATGGAAACATTTATGACTTTTCTAGGACTGAAAGTAATTAGTAATATTGTGCACGCGAACAAGTTATACATATAACAACATAATTTAGCGTTATCGAAGAAAAGAAACTCTATACATTTTATTTCCCACCAATGTTTCGCTAACCCTAACACGGAGAGTCTTACTTAAGATGCACCATCAACTTTCTCTAAAACTACAACTTCCTTCCCTTTCATCCGCTTAAATATTATTCGTTCACCGCCAACATTCATAACGCTAACCAATATGCGACTACCTCTACCTTCATTCTCTAAAGTCTTTGACACTACCTTTAATCTGAATAAAACTCATCCACATCACGAATTTAATAGCAGAGTAACACGCTCGCACTGTCTAGGAACTTTAAGTTTTAAACTATCACCTTCCCGCATTTTTTCTTCTATCTGTGCGTGTGGCGCGTCTACCACCATTTGTGGGATGGAAGGAGTATTTTTGAAACTAATTCCTAAAGAATTTCTCAATTATTTTACCCAACTGAACTTTAAATGCGCTCACTTATGATATTAATTAGGTTATCGAAGTTCTGTAGCTTAGAAGACGGGTTGGAAAAACTTGCAGATTAACTAACTTGCAGCAATTCTATATTAAATCTATACTCTGGAAATTAAAAGAAATAGCGCAAGGTTGACCATAAAGGAAAATCCCAGTATATAACGCCTAGCTAATAAACTATTAAACTCAGAAAGAAACTACAGATTAACATATCTGTTTATAGTTATTTTAGATTTATTACTTTATTGTTAATAAATTAATTATTCTGCAGATAAGGTATTATTTTTATAAAAGAGCTGAACAAATAAAAAAAAACTTTAACGACAGGGTTGGACGTCAAACTGAACCCACAGTGTATCGGATGGTTGGGTAAAGGACCTATAGTCCAAGGCATACTGTAAAGTATTAAAAAGAACTTTTATCCATCATACATGACCCCAAGCCATAGTTCCCATTTCAAGAAGAAAACGCATTTAATTTAATCAAACTCAGCAGGACCAACCATCATTTAAAAACTTTTTCGGTACGTGTTCTAATAATACAAAAATATAGTAGAGTGCACTAAACAATTATAACCCCCAACTTCTATCAATACCTAGCCGTTGTAAATACCCTGATTTCTATAATAACCCAATTAAAAAACCAGTATCAAATCGGTTCTCTTTTTGCATTAAAGATAATTTTACAGATCTTAAATACTATGGCATTAAATGAGGACGAGAAATGTCTTTAAACATCTAGTGAAATCTTGGGAAACCTTGAAGTATGTTTCCAATTATGCATCGCTTCAAATTTTAAAATGGGCCGAGAAATGAGAATTATAACCATGGAACTTCTCCTTATTTTCTAAAAGCAAAAAAGCACCAATACATTACTTTCAGTGAAGCTCATTCTACCAATAATAAAATTCAAAATATTTTTGGTTGGTGAGTCTTTCTAAGAGACTTTGATTAGTTTTCTTCATAAGTACCAGGAATCGATATACTGATTGAATTGGCAAATTACTATAATGATATGATATTACGCATGGAATGGACAGTGAAGATTTTCTGTAAATTACCAATTTATGAGAATCTGAATGGCCATAGTCTGAATTCAAAGAAACAGTGCACAAATGCTATAAGATCTCATGAAAATATAAAGTTTCTATCACTCAAAAAATGTTGACAAATGTAAGATCTGCCCATAGGAGAACATCTCAAAGAGTCAAAACCAAACCAAAAAGAAAAATAAAAAGTTAATAAGAAATTGCCATACAGATCAATTAAACTTGAAGAGCAGAAAAAGATGGTAAAACTGAAAGCCTTGACAGAAGAAGACTATAATAATCGAAACCTATAGAGCTTTGATACCATCTTCAAATGCAAAATATGACGTTTAAAAAGAATTAAAGATTAATAAGACTATCTAGAAAACGCTATGTTCTGTGGAAATATGACTCACTCATTGCAACTACAATATCGCAATATTGTGTAGAGTTAGTGTATTAGAAGTTTAGAACAGTAAAATCGTTAGAAATAGTAACGAATTGGTCCAATTGCTGTTTGTTGGTAGTTATTTAGGATAAAATGAAAATCTACAAAAACCACTTCTACAAGTAAATCAAAACAGATTCACTGGAAGATTCACCAGTCCAGTAGTGATAAGAACACACGCATTATCAAAAACCTTGAAAATGAATTTAAATATCACCAAAAGACTCTCAGATGATCCTATCAGTGGGTGGAAAGTTAAGCAAAAATGTTTACCCCACGCATAAGTAGCTTCAAGAATAACTGGCCGGTCGCCAGACTAGTGCCATGAAGGGTATTAGCAATGCGGTAAGATATATATACAGATAGTATAAATAACTTATATATATATATATAATAATAATATATATATAATATATATATAATATAATAATATTTATATATAAAATATATATATATAATATATATATATATATATATTTTTTATATGTATATAAAGATTAATAATATAATGATCAACGTACAAATATGAAAGAAAATCTATATAAATTTTAACATAATATAGTAATATATTAATATAATATTATTGGTGATTTCAAACACCGCATCGCGATGCAAAAAAATACCAATTCGCCATCACTAATATAATATATAATTTTGCCAACATTTCTAACGAAATATCCGAAAACTAACAGCTACACATCATAATAATATATATATATAATAAAATAAAATAATATAATATATATATATATTATAATATAAATTAGTATATATATATAGTTATATATATCACTTATCTATAAAAAAGTTACATAAAATGGCTTAATATCGACAATCGCGAAATCGCTCATGCAGTCCCCAGCATGTCACGGTGTAGCTAAAACTCCATTTAGAAAGACGCTAAAGTTCACAGTTGCTTTTTTTATCATGTAATTTTTTATGTTCCTTTTAATATTTTTAAAGGGGCGCGGCCGACGAGACAAGGGTGACAATTCCTCCGTCGCCCCGCTGAGGCGAGAGACCCTGACTCTTTCAAATCTTCTATTACTCTGTTATTCAGTTAAAAAAAAACAAAAATGTCATTAGCAACCTTGACACATCATTGCCTTGAAATAATCGAGAAAAAAAATTGACATGTTGCTTCGAGAAAAAACTGTTGGCTCCCCATTATTGAAATCCATATATAAATATATATATATATATATTATAATATTATATAATATAATATATTATATATGTTGTTATAAATATATATTATATAAATTATTATGCACGAGCGATAATTTAAAAAATTAATACGATGGACACAAATTCCTTAAAAAATTATATTAGTTTTATATAAGGTATAACATATATCATATATTATTAAATTATATATAGATAGATTATTTCGATATTCAAATAATTATAAACTATATATATATTTCTATATACATTTTCGGTAAATAATATATTTTAAGGCATGATAATTAGATTAGAAATTTAACCATGGGAAAAGTTACCGTTTGCTATGCATAATTTTAATATTATATTATATATAATATATATATAAAAAATATATATATAGATATCATATATATAATATATATAAATATAATTGATTATATATATATATGCACGTTGTCCCCATTTTATTTTATAATTTAAGAAATTTAAAACTTAATTTGAATCATTTGATTTGACGACAATCGAATTTTCAAATGAAAATTGCCAACATTTAGAATATCTTGTCGATTAGAATCTGCATGTATAATTTATAATGAAAGATTGTTTCCATTTAAGATTTATAACACTATATTTCAATATAATGAGGTTGCTATCTATGAAGATTGTAGAATCTTTATGAGTGGACATTGAAATATGAGATGCGCAGTAGAGTGGAGATACTAAACAGAACCGTATGAATTTACTCTATTAATCCAGCCAAGCATATTTCATAAGTAGTGATTCCGGAGATCTATGCAGAAAAAAACAGTGCACGTGCATCTCTTGCTGAAAATTGATGGTGCCGGTAATCATGAAATAGTAGATTTCTGTTGAGCCCGCAAAAGACTAATTTTTAAGAACAAAACTTAGGGACTAGATTTTGGTGGTGGTGCGAAGTGAAGGGTAACAATATAGTTTTTTTTTTTTTTTTTTTTTTATTTGAATAATTTTTCATTTCTACTCGTATATTCAATTCGCATGTCTTTTAATTTTACCTTTTTACGTTTTGTATTTTTTTTTTATTACAGCTTGAAATTTATTTAAGAATTTATATAGCCACCAGTTCGAAAGCAAGAGAGTATATTTCAGTTCTACAAGAATTAAAATTTCTACGGAATTTAAGCATTAGAATCATGTAATAAATTATGGTTATTAACCAAATCTGGATAAATCCGCGCAGCCCCAAAAAAATTACAGAACGAAGGAGAATTCGATTTTGATTTTGCACTTTACCTAAAATATTTAATATCACGTAAAATATAAACAAAGATAAATATGTTATAATTTAATATAAAAACCATAGATGGAAAAATAAGACATGGAGGTAATAAAATATTAAAGACTTGGCGATCTCTCTCGTTAAAAATAATTGGAGTCAAAAAATACGAATAATTAATTTATTTAAATTATTTAAATCTTCTTTTTAGATTAATTTTTCTAATAAAAGAGTATTTTACAAATATATCAATTAATAAGGAAACATAAGGCCTAATGAATGCGTTCAAAGGAACTTGGCCAGATGTTCACGATGTGTGCCTAAATCTTCCATTAGATGCTGCACCTAGAAGAAGATTGTAAAGATTTATATAAATTCTTTAAGTATTCTCATGCTTAACTTAAACATATCTAAACCGAATTTAAAAGACTGTGCGTGGACTCTTTCTGTGAAATTTAACTCTAAGATCTTTCAGAATCCTTTCCGAGGAACTCACCGTCTAATCCGTTCATATTATTAATTTAATATTTAAAACAAGGAACCTTGCCAATAACTAACTACGCAATACTATATTTTGTATTACATTTCACAATAAAAATACCTGATAAGATGCGCTTCAATAAGATGATAAGACTGATATGAAATCGACAATTTCGATTTTTAATAGATATCAGCTCTGCTTTGATGACAAAAGGTATTATTCCTTTTCTGATAAGATGTTAAATGATGAGTCGCAGTTTCTGTATTTTTTATAATTATATTTTTTATTATTGTTACAATTAGTCATTTTTCTTAATCATAATCTTTTATGAGTTTTGTTTTAAAGTTTGACATCAGTTACTACTACCAGAAGCGAAACTAAGAGTGATTGGACCTCCCCGCAAAACCGAAGGCTGGGACCCCCCTTAATCCTTGATTCTCGTATATGGTCTATATCTAATGTTTGGGGCGGGGGCCCCCGCACTACATTGTCTGCGGGTCCGTTAGCTTCGCCACTGGTTACTATTCTCCACAGAAGACATGTTACAGAATGATGAGAAAAAAGCCAGTGATGAAACTTCAATATTGGAAAATAAAGTTAGGAGTGGTAAATAGTTGTTTGAGAGATAAAGAAAAATATTGAATAGATAAAAAAAAACAATAATTATTGAATATTATTTACAATTAATTTAGATATTATTCTTTTAAGATATTTAATGTCAAAAGATGTGTATCTTATTTCCAACATAGATAATAATATATATATTAATATATATATTTTAATATATATATATATACCTATATATAGTATTATATATATATATATATATATATTATGACTAAATATAATAATGATATACTATATACTATATTAGTAATAATACTATACTTATATCATGAAATAAATTCTCTTCAATACTCAAGTGACCTTGCCCTTCGATGAATGCTTTAGTAACAGAACCTCGGTAAAAATGACAGGCCTTAGGCTAACACGACTCGAAGCGTTTTGGCGACCAGAAACTTTAATTATATACTATAATATAAGGTCGTAACGCTTAATATACCACGTATGTGGAAAAGAGAATGAAGACCGGAGATGATGGAGAAGAATCGACTATGGATAAAGCGATAGATTGCGAAGACCATAGAAGGACTAAGGTAGCACAATAATATTTTGCAAGGGGTAGAGGAGAGAATCAGGAAGCATGGAGTTGCTCATGTAAGCCGAAGATGTCTACCGTATCGACAGACCATAAAGTCAGATGCACGAAAGATTTAAAGATGCACTTTAAAATCCAAGGAAACGATGATACCACTACTCTATTAGGCTCGTCAGCGCTACAGGATGTCAGAAACACAGAATAATAGGAGTGCTCAGTAGAAGGTAGTAGATTTCAAAATTAATATCTAGGAGATTAAATAATATAAATCAAAAATTATTAATCACCCTACTCCCACCACTGTTCGAAGATTCCTTTCCCAGACTAACGACCACAGAAGATCTCTTACTTTACTGCCTACTTACGAACATCAACTCAACTTCAATATAATAATTCGTAACAGACCTCTAGCCCGCCCTTCTGTTGACAATATCTCAGTAGCCCTACAAAGGTAGGTATATGCATATAGTAATATAAAAATAATAATATATAAAAGTCCGCATTCACCTGCCGCAAAGACTCTAATACATATAACTATTACTATATATAATATATATATGAATATATTATAATAATATAATATAATATATATAATAAATATATATATATAGATATACTATAATATAATATATAATAATTATATAAAATATATAGTATATATATAATATTAACGTAGGCGCGATTTCATTCCTAAGGCCATAAATACAGGCACCACGGCACATAACAAAGCTGGCCTTCTGTATTTACATACGTTAGTGACAAATAATTAAAATCGTTTCCGTCCATAATTAATGAATGCAAAGCTTAGGTATTTTTGGACTAAGAATACGTGCTGAATATTTAGATTTTTGAAGTTTGGTAGGTCGTATGCTCTCTCTCTCTCTCTCTCTCTCCTCTCATAATAATATATTATATTAATATATATAATATATAATAATATAATATATATATATATAATAAATATAATATATATATATTATAATAATATATACTATATAAATATATATATATATATATAATATATACATATATTATTCTTCATTCTCCCCACGGATCTCACAACTCAGGGAGCTCAACAGCACAGGAAGTATAGAATAGTTGTTAGAAACCACGACCTAATGAAAAAAGGAACACCCTCCCCCATATCTCCCCTCATACCAACCATCTAAATATTCTTGAATATATATATATAGTATAATATAATAAAACATATATTATATATAATAATATATAATAGTATAATAATATATATAGATAATAAATAATATATATATATATAATATTCATATAGTATATATATACTATACTATACTATATACCTATAATATAGATATATAATAATATATATATATATATAATATATATATATATAATAATATAGATAATATATTATATTATGTATCATCGTCCCTTCGTTAATCAACATTCACTCATTTCAACATTACTTTCACCGCACTCATCCACTTTTATCAATTCAGCCATCTGTCTGTTCCCAAACACATTCACCACCTCATACAAACAGCTTGCCAGTCGACTTTACTATCATCCTTTCAAATGACCAAACTCAATTTAATACGCTCTCATGTGTATTCTCTTATTATGCCTTCTCACGCCACACAATTTTCTAGAAAATTCATTTCCATTTTATAATTTTCTCACATCTGAACATTTCCGTAAGGTATCCATCTGAACAGATCAACCTTTTATTCACACCATAGTTCATACTACATACACCGGGAAAAAAAACCATACCCATCATCGTTCATTAGCCAAACCCTCGGAGTTAGGGGCTCGTTAACCAAGCCAGCTGTGACATTGACGGTCGATCGGGCGTCAAAATCTTCGCCCAAACCTCGGAAACGGACTCCCCGACCTTGGAATTCCCAATAGTCACTCAAGATAGTTCCTTTGCATCACCAATGAATTTATTCACCAGATCTGCCTACCACTCACAATTTTCCTGCTACACTCAGCATCATCCACTCTCGTCTCATCCAACATACAGCCTAATTATTTAAACTTTGATACTTTTCAAATTGTCACCATCAACATGATTCGCACGTTACTCTTTCTCACCTTTCACTACTAAATCACTAACTTTCAAAACCTCCTTTTACTTACCCTGCCAAACACTCTGCTAATCTTCAAACTTTCAATCACCACAGACAAACCCAAACCATTTGCAACAATAAGCAGGACACCTCCATTCTCTATTAGGGTCTAACGCCCTTCTCTGCCATCCCTATCTTAAATTCCTTTACAATTCAAATATAAATTAAATGGCCATGGATCCATAACCCCTGCCTCACTCCACTAGTAATATTTAAACCAATTAAATCATCACCATAATTAAACTCGTCAGACCACACACACAACCACACCACACACACACCCACACACACCTAGCCTACACACAACATAATATATAGATAAATATATAGTATATATAATATAATAATAATATATATATATATTAAATATATAGTATAAATATATCATATGATATATTCTGATTCTTAATTATTGTTATCGCTTATGTCTATGAAAGACTTTCAAAGCAATTTACTTTATCCTGGTATGTGTATAACTCTGACGCTAGGTCTCATGATATCCCGGGATCAACTCGCTGAAGAGTGGAAATAAACTATATTTTGCAATATTCAAAACCAGTCGTATAAAGTATAGAAGTCAATCTGGGAGTATACAGCAGAGAACGATAGGACATCATTAGAAATGATCTACCGATCATGTAAAACCTTCTAGTTAAGTTCAAAACCACTGAAAGAGGTCTACCAAATCTCGAACACGAAACCGTGCATTAAAACTCTCGTCGCATCGGAAAACTGTTTCCCGACTTGAAATACGTCGCTGTTCATGAAAGGTTTCGAGACCTTAGAACCTACTGACACACCAAGTGTCAAATCTAGCGAACTTATGAAATTATTCAAGTCAACTTTCGACATGACGGATTTTCCTGCGTTCAGAAGCTCCCGAGCCTCCGAAACGACTTCACCCTTAGAAAGCGTGCTGTCGAAATGACGTGCTTGCAGCCACTGGTTAAAACAATAAAACTTCTCTGGATTCGCGGGTTCTTACTAAGTCAACTCTCATGACTTGGGATCGCCTACAAAACGCTTCGTCCACCTCGAAACGCTTCCCCGACCGAATCCCTAATCTGACGCCTCAAACGGCAAAAAAAAGAAATCTGGAAAAGTTTCAAATTGCTTTCAAATCCACGTGCAACTTCCGGATCACGTTGCCCGTCATTTGCCCTCCTTAATATACCATCTTCACTAATTGCAATAAGTATCACATACGTATGGATAATTTTGTATTCGAAGAGTGTATTAATTACACACGTATCTCTCTCTTCATTGAAATCAATCACCTTCTCTACCAATCTCCTTTTTTCCCTCAACCCACAAAGGAATCAGTTATACCTTCTCTTTTCGATTGCCTATCCAGTTATTTTGAAGCCCCCTACCCCACCCCGTTCAAAACATTCATTCCAATCTCACAAAAAATCTCACTCCCCTCACTATCCCCCTCTCAGTTACCAATTTATACAACACTACCTGACTACCAAGCTTAAATTAACCATGAGATTCTAGTACCAACACAATCCAAAATCCATCACACTTTGTGCCACAACAATATCACCCAACAGAATCTCAACTCCTGCTCTCGCACTTCATCCTTACCACTCAACACACCATTCACCAAAACCACTTCTCCTCATCACTTTGTTCAGTCACAGCAAACAAATCAAATTATCCTTTTAAATGCACCATCACGTCTTCCTCTTCCCCTAAATTTATGCTCTAAAAACATTCCTGACGCTTCGTACAGTTTGGACGATATAGACACGAGCAGAAATAAGTGGACTGGCTGACTTTACTTACCACCTCCATTACTAGTCTTTAAGATACGCAACTACTTATTATTATTCTCGTCTCCAACACTAGGATATAATATAATAATATATATTATATATATAATATAATATATTATATATATAAATAATAATATTATATATATAATATATATATATATACGGTATAATAATAATATATATATTATATATAAATATATATATAAATAATAATATATATATTATAAGATATATATATAAAATATATATCTATAGATTAATTAGGGCAGCAGCGGCAGGGCATGCCCCCCCGAATCTTTCAAATAAAATACAACTGACCTTATGTGTTTTGGCAACATTTTTAAAAGTTCATAGTGAGAAAAACTAAAAAAAAGATACATCCAATCGATAGATATAATAGAGTAAATACTAACGATTATAAACATACATTTCTTAATAGTTTAATGTGTCGTTTCATATGCTTGAAGTCAAACTAGCTTTCTCTATTCAGCTAGCCTCTTCAGAAATACAGTTTCTCCTGAACTTCGAGCAATATGCGATAGCATATTCGTCTGATAAGGTTGCGTATATAAATATATAAGAATATTAATATATATATAATAATATAATATATAAATAATATATATATTAATATAACCTATATTATTATAATATATATAATATATATATATATATATATAATACATATATATATATATATATTATTATATATATATACTATATTATATATATATCACTACACCTTGCACCCCACCAGAAATAAATCCTGCCTACGCCCATGTTATTATAAATAATATGAAATATATATATTATAATAATTATATATTTAATAATATTACTATATATATAAATATCATATAAGATTATATAATATATATATATATTAATAGATTTATATATATATACAAATAAAAGTAATCGTCTTCCCTGAATTGTGGAGAAGCATTTTGCATTCATAGGTGGGCATATAACGTAAAGTGGACAATATGAAA
This sequence comes from Trachelipus rathkii, assembly GCA_015478945.1. Taxonomy (NCBI): domain Eukaryota; kingdom Metazoa; phylum Arthropoda; class Malacostraca; order Isopoda; family Trachelipodidae; genus Trachelipus; species Trachelipus rathkii. The sequence goes on along the minus strand of JABUQX010103070.1, from coordinate 6,780 downwards.
GAATAAGAAAAGTTTGCTAGACCTCACCTTCTATTCTATTGAATATATAAAAATAGATGAAAAAAACAAGTTCATCTTTCACTGAAAAAAAAAAACAAAAATTCGAAATATGTCAGGAGCCTCAGTTTCCATTCATATTATTGAGAAAGAAAAACAATTAGATTAAGGTGAAGGACTTTATATATATGTCCTTTTTTTAACTCTAATTGCTGATGACAGAGAGATGAGTGGAGCAGTCTTAAAAGCCCGTGGTGTCTATCACCTAAGCTTAGCTAATTCTTTAATATGACCAATGTACAACTGTCCGTTGAAATGAAAAATTAAATAAAGTTGTATTAATAATTTAAAGATTGATGTCAAAAATATCGGAATATTGCTCGTATCGTATTTTGAAAAACAACCATACGTATTAGAGGAAAGCCCCCTTATGAACTCATGTTTAATACACAATGAAAAAAGTCCTTTATAAAGCCAAGCAATGGTGAGATAAAAGTTCGAGGGAAAGCGTCTTCAATAATAAGAAAATAGTCCTTCCCTTTAATTTTACACACAGTCCTAATTTTCTTACCCAAACTGCGTAAATTCCACTCCACGACCTTTTAATATACTATATATATTATACAACTATAAATTACTAATAATTAATCGATAATATATATATAAAATATATATATAATAATATATATATAATAATATATATATATATATATATATAAAATATATATAAACTATAATATATATATATTTAGCAGATTGCACCACTCTATGGCATCCTTTCAAGCGTTCGTCGTAGTCTTTCTATAAAATGGAAATTTGGCTTATATTAAAACGTTGAAAAAGAAATTTGCATAATATATATATATTAATAATAATAATAGTACAAAAATATGTTCGTCATTAATATATAATTTTGTCAAAGAATACTTTTAATAAGCTACTTAGAAAAATAAAACTGTAATTTTAAAATTTTTCTCTTTATTTTATTTTACAAAAACTTATAATTAGAATTTTTAGTTTTTTTTATCGAGATTACTTGAAACTCGAACAAAACAAAGATTATCTCTGTTATTTAGTTAAGTAGGTTAGTAAGCTGTTAGTATAGACTAGCCAAAAAAATTCAGTTTAAGTATTAATATTAATTTAAAAATATATGTGTAAACCATAAAATTCTCATTACTCAAATTAATTCGCAACATAGATGACTATGGCTCGTGAAACTGAAAAGTCAATATATATATCTACCTATAATATATATTATATACCTACTATCAAATAATCACTCATACTATAGATAGAATATCATATACTACATATATTTTAAATATTCACTACTTATTATACATATATATAACTAATTATATATAATAGATCATATATATATATATATATAACTTTATAGAGAATCGGGTGTATTTTTTAACATAGTTTAGAACATAACTTTATATTTAATTTGAAGGGAAATATGTATCGCCCAGAGACAATCAACTTTTTTGCCTACAACTCGGCAGAACATCCTCAGTCTCACTCTCCCCCGACTCGTGATCCTGCTAAAAAAAAATATTGTCAACAGTATTTGGAACAGAAAATGATTATTGGTGCGACATATCCCTCAGTCATTAATATATATAAATAATATTACATAATTATATTTATATATTATTTACATTATAATTATATATTATATATGATATATATAAATATCTATATAAAATAATATTTATATACGATACAGTATGTAATAGGCCACTTCCGAAGCCACCCTTTTCCTAGAAAGGATAAACGCTATCGGGTCTGAAACTTAGTATGCTATTCGGTATTATGGCGATCAACTAGTCCACATGGAAGTTTTGTGACCGCTATGTCACCCCTATAGTGGGGCTACCCCCTACGCCAAGGTTCAAATTCGTCCTGATCAACCATGTTAGCTTAATCGTATCGGCCCGAGAAATTTGGTGTGATATATATACGAACTCGTCGAGATAATTACCCCTCTGCGTCCCCCCGAAGGACGCTAGCCCCCGTAAAAATTAAAATTGATCGTTAGAAGAACTAGAAACCTTTCACAGCTTAGAGGATCGGAGTTGAGACGGATCTGATCGATCCGATTCGGAAATAAGAAAAAGCATGGGAATGCATAAGACAGAGAAAGAAGAAGAAGAAAAGCAAGAAAAGAAAGAAGAAAGAGAAGAAGAAGAAGAAGAATGGATAGGAGGACAGGACGTGAAAGATTCAAAGCTCCCGCACCGTGCCTGATCCACTCGGTGCCGATTACAGAAAATCGTATACAACACTGTTGGTCCTTAAAAGGTGTATCGATCGTAAACTCGAATATGATGTTATAAAGTCCGCTTATTAGGTGCTAACCCCCATTAGGGGGTCTATCGACTTGAACAAAAAAGAACACAGACGTGCAAAACAGAGGCTGAAGAGAAGAAGAAGAGAAAAGGAAGAAGAGAGAGAATGAGGAAGGGAAGAAAAGAAGAGGGAGAGATCGGAGTTCACACTGCCACCGTCGCGCCCGCGTCGGCTTAGCTTATAAATATTCGTGTAACACAAGTTTTCGTGTCTTTATAAGTTTATTGTCTGTAGATTTCCGAAAATAATTTCATAATTTCTTTTCAGAAAATAAAAAAGTAAAAAAATAAATAAAAAATTCCTAATTTTGTTTATAACTTACAAAATTTACTTAAACCTAAAGCAATAAATCACTAAAATCAACCACTATCCAACCTCCCTCCTGACCAGTGTATCTATTGCAATCTAGTTGATTAGTCAAATTTACTAAAAATGAACGTTTACATACCCTAAAGCAGTTAAATCAGTAAATCAAACCACGATCCAACCTCCCTCCTAGTCTGTACCATCTGTGAAGCTAATTAATCTATAGTTAGTCAAATTTTTACTAAAGTAAACCTTTACAACCCTAAAGCATAAATCACTAAATCAAACCACTACCAAACCCTCCCTCCGACTCATCTGTTCTTTACACTTGACTTCTATAATTCAAAGCACATTTCGAGATCATTTGAATCAAACATAACAGTAATGAATCAATTCTATACAAAGATCAACAAATATATGCTAACAAATTTTCACTAGTAATAGAAACTTACTTAAGCATCATTCAATTGAGAATATAACCCACAAAGACAAAACCTGACAGCCTTAAACATGAGTAAACGTTAAACTTAACAAATCCACACTTAACAAACAGTAAAGTAACTAACAACATCCGAAAAAACGTAACTTATTCACACTGGTCAAGCAGTATCTTAAACATAGACGATGTTAAGTACACTAACTATAAAATTAACAAAATTATCACAACATTATGTTTAATTATCAGACTGATCAACGAATATACTCTATGTAATAAAGGTTTCACACAATAAAGCTAACATGCGCTAACATGAACTATAAAAATTAATGTACAAAACAAAACCTATTCACACCCTGTCAAATATATTAAAAACTGTTAACATAACAAAGTCACACTAACACACTTAAATAAAACACTGCAGCAAACCGAACCTATTTACTTTTTCAAGCACTTATCTCTAACATATTACTCAAACTTACATCACACGATAACATCCACATTAATAAAGCATACCTAGCATCATCCAAACTATGAATATAACCCCCACACGCGAACCTAAACACACATAACAGAATAATACGTCAACCTTAACAAATATCACGACTTAACAACAGTTTAAAGAACTAACATAACATCAAAAATAAACAACTTATTCAACATATGATCAAAGCATGTCTCAAACATAACAATGTAAATTTTACAAACATATAAATTAACAAAAATGACCAAACCTGTTGATTCCATGCAGACCATCCAAGATGAAACAGCTTCTCATCATATAAGCCAATATAAACATTCTAACTAAAACTCTTCATAAGATACAACGACTAACCGACACTCTAAGCAATAATAACTCTAACATTAACAATGATCCAAACTTAATTACTCCAGTAAAAGTAACAACAACAGCAACAAACATAATCCATTCACACTTATCAAACATATCACCAACACAATGTTAATTTACATTAACACAGTAATATTTAACAAAAAATTGTCATAACCTTACCCAACCATCATAATACCTAATGGTAAACAACACAAAATAAGTTTTACTCTATGAAAGCCTTAACACTGAGAAATATACATACTTAAACACACAACATACCACACGAATAAACAGCTATCATTAACAACATAGTCAATAAAGCAAATACGAGATTTACATTTAACATAGTAAAATATTTACCAAAAAAACTTATCATAACCTTACCTAACCATAATAATCCCACAAAGTAACGAGTAAAAGACGAACAAAGTAAAGTTTTAGGCTTATCTATTTTAGACCCGCCCCCTTTCAAGAAAATACCAAACCCTAACATGAAAAATGCTGATATTTTTAATGATGCTAATACTAATATTGCTGTCGGAATACAAGCAATGTAACAGTCGCCATCGGTTACGATAAAATTATAAAGACAACATCGGTAGGATAAACAAATCTCGTGAGTAATAACAACATAGCGTAGAATGCAAGATGTCTTCCGGTATCAGCACTGGCGAAAACTACCTACTGAAAAAATAGTGTATAAACAACCCTTATAGTAAATAGATTCTATTCTTTCAACCAATCCAGAGAAAAGTAAACGCATCCCACGAACGAACCATAGCAGTTCAAAAGGTGTATATATTACTTTATACAACAATAAACAACAACAACAACAACAGACAACAACAACAACAACAACAACATAGACAAAATAAGTTCTTTATATACCAACCATCAAAATGCTAACATAACAAAGTTCACATCAATAAATCTAACTAGCATCATCTGAACTAAGATATAATGTACAATGACCAAAACCTAACACACCGACGCCCAAAACTACAACATTAACCAAATACCTAGCACAGCGTACAAACGTAACCTATTCACACTTTTTCCACATATCTCTAACAATATCATGTAATTTACATAACACTATGAACGTCCAGCGATTATCATGCTTAAAACATAGACACAAAATGGAGTTTAATACAACCATCGACTATTGCTAACAGAACAAGGTTTTCACAGTTAATAAAGCTAACAATCGCATCATTTAACTAAAAAAGAATGTACAACGACGCAAATCTAACACAACACACAATAAACTGTTAACATACAAGTTCCCACACATAACACCTGGAAATAACCTAACATTCATACAAAAACGAACCTATTCACACTTTCCAAGCAATATCTTCTAAAGAATAACGTTAATTACATTGACACATAATAGTTAACAAAGAATTATCATAACAGTTTAATTATCATACAGTACCAACAAATCTAACTATAACAAAATTTAACCAAAACAACACGAAAAATAATCCTTTATACTAACATCGAATATATGCTAACGTAACACGTTTTCAACAATAACTAACAATAACATAACCGAATAAGAACATAATACAACACCAAACCTAACAGCACCATACTAAAAACTACAACATAACAATACACTTCCGCACTAACAGCAGAAATAACTAACACATCGTACAAAAACGTAACCATCACCCTTTCAACACATCCAACATAATAAATGTAATGGGAGAACCTTGTATTATGCTGAAAGGAACTTAAACGTGTCGTAAGAAGTATGTTGAAAGAATTAATGCTACGAACTCTGAAACATCTTCGTAATATTAACAAAAATTCATCATAACCTCGTCAAATATCATATCCCCAGCGAATAATGCAAACATAACAAAGTTAACCAAACATACCAAAAAGGGCAACAAGATAGAACAAATAAAAATTAGATATTCTTCATAATAGATCTCATTAAAAAGCAAAATAGTTTAACTATTTTAAAGCAGTAAACCAGTAATGCAAATACCCATCCCAGCAGTCCCCCACCCATCCCACCCGCCTTATCTATACTATTCGAGATCATCATTATGAGGTATCATTGGATAAATCATAACATAGAAAATAATTCTTAGATACTGACCTACGAACTAAATCACACCAACAAAATTTAGCATCAATCAAAGCTAACATATAAACTCAACGGAATAATGTTACAAAGCAAACGCTAACATACCTCGCGTAATAAAATAATCAGCTAAGATCCTGAACAATTCCCTATCGTCAAAGGTAAAGTAGCTAACAGTCATACAATACTCATTTGTCCCCCACTTTTCCTCCATCAGCAACAGTGTAAAAAACCATATACTCTACAAAAATCCATAACAAATACAATCTATCAAACATACCATCTTCAACTTGAATTGACCACTACTATCAAAGTCATCGTTTCAGTATAACATCACTACCAAATCAAACTAACATAGCAAAATTCTATGCAAACCTAACATATCTAACAAAAACTTAACCTAGCTCACGTTCAACACATCATTTCATAACACAGTCAATATCTTACAAAAAACCTCAACATTTCTCTAAACAAATCATGTTATTCCCACTTCTCATATAATATTTACATGACAACCTAACTACGATATAAACAGTCTTCATCTAACCAAGAGCAAAGCACACCATTACCTCCAGACACCAGAGCGCCCATAAAAATGAATCCTGCGAGGATCCCACCCGAAGGGGTATAGCGGCTTTGCCTCAGCCGAAGGCTGAGCCTACCCACATCCATTCGACGCAGATACGTAATGCCCCGCCCATTTTACACCCCTTCGGCGCGTTAAATCCCCCTCTCCACAGGAATCACACCCTA
>JABUQX010103069.1:10000-39631 GCA_015478945.1 Trachelipus rathkii | reverse complement strand
CTGATGAATACTCTTGTGTTTAAAGAAAGTGTATATATATATCTCTACTCAACGAAATCAATCACCTTCCTATATTCTCATTTCTCCCTTCACCTCAAAGCAACCTGTTATTCCATCCCTTTTTTGAACACCTATCCAACCATTTACTTTACCCATCACAATCAATCTGAAGCTCCTACTCACCCCATCCAAAACATCATTCAGACTATATCAGAAAATCTCACCTTCAGATGTACCATATGTCACAACCACACATACCTTGACCTTTTCAAACTAAAATTTAACCATTAGAATTCTAGAACTCACATACACAAAGTCTACCATGCTCTATACCACACGTCACTCATCAGAATTGCAACTCCTCTCTCCCTCTCATTCCTTTCCACACCAGCACACACACACATTTCACACCACCCCACTCATTTTCACCGTTTCCTTTCATCTTCGTTTCAGTCACAGCGCCCAAATCAAATTTGCCCTTTAAAAAAACATCCATCCCTCTTTCTTCAACAATCGTAAGTTGAACGCTTTCCATATTTCAAAAGGATAAAAAAAAACTACAAAACCATTAAATAATAATAAACAATGAATTAATATAATTTAATTAAAATATATGCCTATGTACATATTTAACTATTCATAAGAATATAAAAAAAACAACTTCCGTTTTCTTGTTAGAATCCTTATTGGTGATGGAATCCTGCAATCCTTTCAATACTATTCTCGCAGTTGACCTCTTAATGCCCATGCTGCTCTTCACCGCCTTCAGGCACATACCCAAGCTGTGCTTCGGGTGTGTGTGGCCAAAATGTTGGTTTATCCAAGTTAATCATCTGTAAAAGGAAAAAATACATTTTTTTTTGAGTCAGTGTACAGGACCCACTACGGCTCACAAAGCGGTTGAAAAAATCAAAACCATGGGCGGGTTTGAATATTTTTAATAAATAAGCCAACCAAATTAGAAGAGATATTGTTAGCCGAGAGAAAAAAAAAAACCCTGAGGATCTATACCTTAATCAAACCAGGGAGAAGGGTTTATATATTATATAAAATTAAAGTTTTATTTCATTGATAAAAATATGTAAATCTAGTTATTAAAAAAAAAAAAATCTCGATAGAACTCTTTTAAAAATAGTTTCATTTATTCTGGGTTGTGAAATCTGATTCTACTTCCTTTTAACGTGCTTTATCACATTCTCAGAGGATAACACTGGGGAACTACAGGAAATAGAACTTTAAGGCCGGGTATCCCAAGCCTGTCGCCACCAACGTGTTCGCAGCAGTTTTAATTCTTGCCCCCAGGAAGATAAAACTCAGACTGCTACGCGAAGGATTGAACCATCGTCCTCTCGCATGGGAGTCGGCGAGTCGACCTTCTACGCCACTTGAATTATCTTGTAATATATTCATTATAACCTAAAGATGGCTTACTGGTTTTATCATTATGGTGTGTGAGGAATACGAGGAAGACATTATTAGTACCGACGGTATATGCATGTAATGACCAAGAGTAGCCTGTGCAGAAAGAAAATTCTGGTGCCAACGTGTGCTCCGAGGGCCATTCATTCGATTCCTAGAAACTTTCTAGGAAGAAAAGTTCTAGATTGAGGGCAAAAGTATGAGAGGAGTGAACTATCATCCATCCTTTCCACATGACCAAACCCTCTCCATGTACTCTCGTTTATTTTCTCATTTACGCCTTTCTTCACACCACACAACTCATTAATGCGTTCATTCCTCATTTTATCAATTTTTCTCACACCTAACACGCCCCTAAGATTGTCCATCTGAACACTTTGTACCTTAGATCTATACCTCTTATTCCAGACCATAGTCTCACTACTATACATTAACACAGGTAACAACACACCCTCATGCAAAACTTAGCGCACTCAAGACTTAGTCCCTTAACATTAACCAAGCATTTAATTGCACCAGCCACCTTCCTACCATTCACAACTTTCCTACTACATTCTACATCATCTGTTCCCTTTTCATCCAACATATATCCTAAATATTTAAACTCTGATACTTGTTCCAATTGTTCACCATCTAACATAACTTCACACCGTGGACCTCACTCACAACCACCACCTTACTCTTATCTACATTTACTTTCAAACCTCTCCTTTTACACACCTTGACAAACCCCTCTATCAATTCTCCCAAACTTTCTTCAGATTCGTCGCACAAAACCAAATCATCCGCAAACAAGTCTCAATTTCCCTTGACCAAGACCCTAATACAGTAACTAATTTGAGTGGATGTACAGGGACCTTCCACAGCACACATGAATGCGGCTATACCGTAAACTAACGACAGGGAAAATCCCTAACGGAACGAAAGAGGAACAAGGCTGAAATGGTTAGATCTTATACAAGATGTTCAGTTCCAAAAGGAAGGCAAAAACGCGATCACTACGAAAGTGAGCTGATTTGGATAAGACGTGCTGAAGAGGTATAGTTAGCACGTCAGGGAAGAACTTGGTTCTAAGGGTCGAGATGGCCACGCAATCCACAAAGAGATGAACGATTGTGAAAGGACAATTGAAGGAGCAAAATGGACAGGTCGGGGGAACCCCCTGCGACATAAGAAATCCATGGGAGATTGGTATGACCAAGACGCAATCGAGTCAGGACCACCTCCAGGAGGCGGCGACTCCTACTAGATGAAGACAAACGGCCAATGACGGATTTGACGCCCCGTATCCTCCGCCCAACATGACTGCCAGCCAGAGAGGAAACCCCGGCGTAATGAGATGGAGAAATCAGTAGCAGGGAAATGGACCAGGCGCACAGCAAGAGGAAGGTATTGGGGACCCGACACCCCGTGTGTAGATGCCCGCTTGGCCTCCCCATCGGCTCGTTCGTTCCCAGGAACACCCACATGAGAGGGAACCCAACAAAACTCAATGGTGTGGTTCCGCACAAGTAACAATTTGAGGGACTTCTGAATGACAGAGACCAAAGGGGGTTTCAGGTCGATCGGTCAAGCAACGCCTGGAGACCGCTTCGAGAATCGGAAAAGATGGCATAGTTACCCCCATGGGTGATGCAGTAGTTAATGAACCCCCAATGAATGGGATAGAGGTTCGGTGGCAACTAACTATATATATTTTCATTTGCAACTCACAGGCATTGGTCTACTCGCGAAGGTGGATGGGAGGGGGAGGGGGGGTAGTTTGTACCAAAGATTCACATGAGGGATTAAAACCACCTTCAAATATTAATCAATCATTCTACCATTACGTCATTGTAAATTATTTTTTAATAAAAAGCTTACACCTCAAGGGCTTTTGAAGGAATTTATCTAGAGAGTTTCTTCACAGTCAAACCTTTGACCTTCGACAAAAGGCGGCTCCAAACATGGGGGAGTTTGTCAAACCCTTGAATCTTTGTTTTTTCATCATAAACGAATTTACGTCTACACACACATTCTACCCCATTTGTGATATGGATCATTTTTGGCAAAGCTTTGCTCATTTGCTTGGTTTGCCAAATACACAAATCTTTTCCATCGCTTGTGGAAAAGATTTGTGTATTTGCCAAACCAAGCAAATGAGAAAAGCCTTGCCAAAAATGACCCTATACACACATGTGGTGTTTGGCAAAGAGTTCGACGAACTCGGCATGTGTGGAGCAGCCTACACAAATTTGATTCATCATCACATAATCTGTGTATTTAATCAAGGTCATACAGCAATCGGTGCTAAACTTAGAGACTGAAGTTCACTATCAAATAATTTCCCCTTCAGCGTACTCTTTAATTTACATATTAAGGTTGACTGATGCATTGACTTGGTGAGGCTGTGGCAAACAAATTTAGCATCCTGGTGCAGCGTAGTTGTAAAAATAAAATAAAAGTGTGGTGTGGGCGCTGTTGGCACATAACCTAGAAATACTGTGTGGTACGGTGTGCTGTGCTTGACCTTGACCAACAGTATTTTATCTACATTAATTAGTCTAAAGGACTTACCATATCTGGGAACTCTTCAGTAAGTTCTTCCAAAGTCATTTCTGCAAGCGGAATCATATTCTCCCATCGTTGAAGTTCCTTCTCATGTGAAGCAATACGAACGTTACTCTCTTTACAAAACACTTTCACTTCTTCCATCTAGAAAGAAAGAAAGAAAAAAAGACATTTTAATAAATAATTCTAATAATCTAATTACAAAATTTATTTATTTTATTATCGTATAATTTTATGCATGTCAGCCCTTTATTTTTAATACCTTAGCCTTGTTTTTAATTTGTACTTTTCTGGTTCTGGTCTACACGCATTATGGGAGCATTTGAGCCCATTAACAATTTCACTCGTCAACAAACAACAAATTAAAAATAAATTTTCTGAATTGAAACACTAGGTGAACTTAAATTTATTTTTTTTGGCTGAATCTGAAAATCAATTCAGTTTTTTTCTATCACGCTCAGATCTTTAGTTTCGACCATCAAATATAACGGGAATTATATGTAACTTTATGATCTCGTTATAAGTTTTAACAGTATAATCAATAAGATCAATTTTAACACGTTTCTTTGAGTTAAATATCATCTCAAAAATGAAAAATTTATTTAACATATACCTGTATCATTTCATTAGTTAAAAATATATTAAATTTGCACCTGCGTTTCGCTGAAATTGGTGTCTACCTTACCCGAGAAATTATTTAATGTGCTGAGTACTCCTCTCTTTCAAAAATCAGCAGTATTCACTCATAGATCCATCCAATCTGCCTTGATTATGCTGCTTTATTTTTAATATATCCTGATGGAACCGATCTCCTTGTTCGCCGTTCACAGAACCCAAATTTTTTGGGGGGGAAGAAGTAGAGAATGTACAAAATGAATTTTTAATGACATTCTGCAGTCTAAATTTCTGTAGCTCACTAACAGTTTTTCTATTAACAGATCACTATTTTCAGCCATTTCTTAGTTCCTTTCGATTTAACTTACTATCAAATATATGGTCACATAGTAATATTTTCATTTGAGGCCCAATGAATATTCCCTCTTTCAATTTAGCTTTCTTTAAGTGCAGGAAAATTTGAGATAAATATATAAAGCTCTCTCTCTCTCTCTCATTAATGCTTTCATAAGATTCTTCATGAATCCTAGTTTTACATGTAAAGTCGATATAAAAACTCGGGGTAAAGCTCAACAAAAGGCGTATTTTTAAAATTTTAATGTCCTGGAGTGAAATTTAACTTTTACTTTGGTAATGTTGATGAGTAATACGGCTATCTCAAAAAAACAAAAAAAACAAAAAAACACAAAAAAAAACAAAAAAAAAAAAAAAAAACAACATTGTAACCTACCCTGGAGACCGAGAAACTGCCCAACAACTTTAAAGTTACCACAGAATCGCCATTAGTGTTCGTCATATTTAATAGCTTTCAAAACTAGTGAGAGTTTCATATTTTTTTTCTTCATTCCTAGAGCATGAGCTAACGGTATAGATGAAAGCTTATTTGAATTATGCAACACAAAGTGCCTTTACAACTTGTTTTGGAGAAGTATAAATAAGCGCCAACATATGTAATGTAATACCTAACTCGACATCAGTCTATTAGCATCAAAGCAGAAATAAATTAAGCATTTTAGTTAAAGTTAGTGGGGGCTTGGATGGAGAGGAAATAATACGGAAGGAAGTGGGTAGAATTAAGAATGAGAAGTTAAGTGAACAAGCAGGGTTCACACTGAAATTTTGAATTTGAATTCCCTGACTTTCCCTGACCAAGTCCGCAAATTTTCCCTGACCAGCGTGTTCGTTATTTTTGGCGTATAAAATATCTATTAATCATTATTGCAGCCTATTTACTCAGTTCATACATTAAATTATTGAAAATTTACTTTAGAAATTGATCATCATCATGGATGAATTTAAAAAATATTATTTTTTTAGTAATCGGCCTATACCTTCCCCATAGCCGTCCAACGTACTCCTTTTTTATTTTTTCCAAAAGTAAATAGTTTCATTTACACAAAAAGAAAATAAATTAAAAGCTTACATTAATAGCCTAGGTGAATAACGTCCACTGTGATCACAAAAGTTCTAAATGGGAAGATTTAGGTTAACTTTTTCCTCTCAAGCATCTGAATTTTTGATTTTATCATCTTCTGTCAAAAGCTTTCAGTTTTAACATTCTTTCTCTGCTCTTCAAGTTGATTTATGGATCTGTATGGATAATTTTCTTTTTTTTCAACCTTTTTATTCTCTTCTTTTTGGTTCGTTTTGACTCTTTTGAGATGTTCTTCATATCACCTATGGGCAGCTTTTACATTTGTCAACATTTTTTGCGTGATAGGAACTTTATGAATACTTTCATGAGCATTTATATGGCATTGTGCTCTGTTTCTTTGAGAAATCAGATATGTTTTTTCAGATTCTCTCACAAAATGCTTTATTTACAGAAAACCCTCCATCCACTCTCGCATTTCCATGCGAAAGCAGTCACAATTTAATAATTTGCCGCAATTCCGCATAACATTGATTCCCAGGTTACTATAGAAGGAAAAAAACTCATCAAGTCTCTTTAGGAAGACAATCACCATCCAAAATATTTTGAATTTTAATTCAAGGTAGAATTGAGCTTCACTGCAAAGTAGAGCGTATTGTTTTTGCTTTCTCAGCAACAGAATCTGTGATTTCGGTTATTGGTGTACAATGCTTCTAGCAATAAATCAAATCTTTGTTTAACCTTGTTTGGCTGTGAAAAATATATACTAGGATCAAATGATGAGAGCCATTGGACAGGCTTGTACTTCAGAGGACATCTTTCTAATATCTTTTCTGTCATTTTGATTAGAACAGTCTGGCATTCAAGTTTGAATTTTAGGATATTACTTTCATTCGAGGTGACTTTGATATGTTTTTTTTTGTCTGAAATCCAAGATTAATATCTTTTTTCATCACGTAAAGTTGCCTTTGTCATGTAAATCTATGCAAAAAGCTTAGTTGTTGTAGTAGGCATTTTACTGGACTTAAGAAATCTTTCCATAATATTTAGTACGAGACATTGTAAATCTGTGAACAGGAATGGACCAAGTGGGGTCTGACGTTTGGAACTTTCGTAACCATGTTAGATAGATCAAAGTTCTTTTTACATACTTTACTGCATGCCTTGGAACTATCAGGTCCTTTACCCAACCACCCGGTAAACTGTGGGTTCAGTTTGACGTCCAACCACTGGTCGTTAAAGTTGTTTTTTTTTGTTTGAAGTCATTTTATAAATAAATAATAAATACCTTCAACTGCACAAAAATCCAAAATCATTTCGTCAAACCTCAAAAAAACACCTCAAAAAGTATAAATCCCTAAAAAGAAAAAGATATAAACAGATTAAGTCATAAGTCATACAGTCTAAAACACATCCATATACCAATCACCTTCAATCAAAAGGATGAACTTTTGGAACAACCTCTACGGACAGAATAGGAGGAATAGTAGGTAATAGTGTGAACTAAAAATAGAGAGAAACAGGATAAAGTAGATTTATGGGATGTCGTTCCTCGTACATCCTTTTCATTCACTTATCAAATACATCTCTCATTCCACAATTATAAAGCAAGGAAAAAAATATATAAAAAATATGTAACTTGGTATCCATGGATCATTCTTCATATGTTTGAATTTTGGAATTTTCCCGACTTTCAGCATATCTTAAAACGTTTCCCTGACCTTCCTACTGATTTTTTCCCCTGACTTTCCAGAAAGTGTGAACCCCTTCACAAGGTAATAGGAAAGCTATCTAAAGCGCTCGCAAGTAAATCAGTTGAATGTGAACAACTGAAACTGAAAAATCTGGGAGCAAATGAATTAAGCAATTGTTATCAGTGCAAAGGAAGTGTGTGAATGTGATAAAGTAGGAAGAAAGAATGTTATCAGTGAGTGGTGGAATGAAGAGCTGATGCAAGCGGTTAAAAGTAAAAAAAGAAGCGTGGTTGAATGTACTAAAAGCCAAGAAAAAGTTTTCAAAAGAAAGATGCTTGGAAATTTGAAAGTCGGAAAAAAGAAATACTAAAAAGGTGCATACGTAGAGAAAAACAAGAGGTAAATGAACAGTTTGGAAGGAGGATGACATGTACTTACAAGGAATTAGGACAGCTCTTCCTGGAAGGGAAGCCGCGAAAGGTTAAGAATGGAGAATAAGGGGAAAAATCTGCTTTAGAATATGAATAGGGATGGTGCTTTCTGTAACTGATGGAAATGGGGTGACGGGAGTGTAAAAGAACAGTTCGAAATATGTATATAATATTAGCAGTAATGAAGAGGTGATTAGTGAATGTGTGTGTGTGTGTTTTGATGGTGCAAGAGAATATTTATTTTGGGGATGAGGTCATTAGCAAGGAGGAGGTAATGGGTAGAGTGAGAAAGTTGAAGAATGGTGAATCTGCAGGTATAGATGAAATTTACTGGTGAAATGATCAAGAACGGAGGCGAGATGGTGATTGATTGGATTTAGAAGTTGTGTAATAAAGCGCTTTATGGAGGGCTATAGTTCCGAGGATTGGGAGGAGAGCAGTAATATACCCTTATATAAGGGTAAGGGAGAAAAGGGGAACTGTAGAAATTATAGGGGAATTAGTTTATTGTGTGTTGTAGGAAAAATATACGCTGGTATTTTGTCGGAAATGAGTGCGTCGAGTGTGGACTGAAAGGACTGATTGTGTGAAAAGAATAAGGGGCGTTTTAGGAGTGGTAAAGATGAGTGATCAAATCTTTATATTGAAACAAATGATTATGAAAATGAGGGAGAAGAATAAATTGTATTTAGGTTTACAGATTTGCAACAGGCGTATGATACTATAATAATGATAGGATTAATAGGGAAACTCTATGGCAGGTGTTAGTAATATATGGTGTTGGTGGTAGGCTTCTGAATGGAATCAAAAGTATGTATGACGATAGTGAAGCGTATGTAAGAATAAATAGTGTCAAAAGTGATTGGTTTAATATTAATAGCAGAGTAAGACAGGGATGTGCTGTGTCCCCTTAGTTATTCAATTTGTATATGAATGGGTTTATGAAAGAATTAGAGATGGGGGGTGGCAGGAAATGGTGTTTTAATGTTGGAGAATGGAGGTGAGTGGAGGGTGCCCTACCTATTATATGCGGATGATTTGGTTTTGTGGGGTGAATCTTTAGAGAGTTTGAGAGGATTGGTTAGAGAGATTTGGTAGGGTGTGTAAAAGAGGGGTTTGAAAGTAAATGTAGATAAGAGTAAGGTTATGGTTGTGGGTGAGAACAGTCCTTGGTGTTAAGTTATGTTAGATGGTGAGTAGCTGGAACAAATGTCCGAGTTAAAATATTTAGGATATATGTTGGATGAAAAGGGAACGGATGATGCAGAGTGTAGTAGGAAAGTTGCGGCAGGAAGGTGGCTGGTGCAATTAAATCGTTTGGTGGATGTTAAAGGGACTAAGTCTGAGTGTGCTTAGGGTCTTACATGAGGTATATGTTGTTACCTGTGTTAATTTAATAGTAGTGAGACTATGGTCTGAATAATAGGTATAGATCTAAAGTTCAATGTGTTCAGATGGAATCTTAGGGGCGGGGTTAGTGTGAAAGAATTGATAAAATGAGAAGAAGGTATTAGAGAGTTATGTGGTGTGAAGAAAGGGGTAAATGAGAGAATAAATGAAAGTATTTTGAGATGGTTTGGTCATATGGAAAGTATGAACGACAGTCGGTTGGTTAAGCAGATGTAGAGTGGTGAGTGTGTTGGGAATCGACCAGCTGGGAGACCAAAGGAAGAGTGGATTGAGTCAGTAACGAATGTCTGAAGGAGAGAAAAATGTGAGTTTGGCAAAGGCAAGAATAAGGTGCATAATAGGAGTGAATGTTGGGTTTTGTGTTGAGGGTATGGTTGTGGCCCACCTGGCAGGGGATGAACCCTACACTTAACGATATGCCATAGTGAGGGTCGGTCCGTCGCGGTTCCGTGAAGCTCTAGGGTGGATTTTCTGACTGGGCAGAGTTCTCACTAATAGGTATATAGGGGGCGGTAAGACTGGCTTTCTTTTCGACTTGTTCATGTTCCTTCTTATACTACTCTTTTCCAGTGCATGTTACGCAACTTACCCCAGTCTTGGGGAGAAAAAAAGGGATTAAGGTGTTATTAATATATATATATATATATATATATATATATATATTATATATATATATATATATAATATATAATATATATATATATATATATATATATATATATATATAATATATATATATATATATATTATATTATATATATTCTTTCTTTCTTCATCTTCCTTTTTATCAGACTGGGAGTAAGGACTGCGTTACATGCCACGGAAAAAGCCAAAGCAGTAGAAGAATATAACAAAGAGTCGAAAAGAAAGCCCAGCCTTACCGCCCCTCTGTTACCATTAATTAGTAAGAACTCGTCGCAGTCAGAAAATCCACCCTAGAGCTTCACGGGACCGCGGACGGATCCTCACTATGGTAAATCGTTAGGGGTTCATAGGGCCGCAACCATTACCCCCTCTCAAACCCCGCCATTCTCTCCTATCATGCACCTTTCTTCACGCCTCTGCAAAACTCACATTCTTCCTGCAAGGCAATTCCTTTACTGACTCAATCCACTTTTTCTTCGGTCTCCAGCGGTCGGTTCACAACACACTCACCACTATATACAACCCCTTAATCATTCGACAAATAATGCTTTCCAAATAATTAAACCATATTTACATATTGTCATTTAATGTCTCTTTACCCTTTTCTTACCACACAACTCTCTAATAACGTTCATTCCTCATTTTATCAATTCTTTCTCACACCTTGCACGCACCCCTAAGATTGCCATCTGAACACATTGAACTTTTAGATCTATACTTCTTTATTCCAGACATTAGTCTCACTACTATACAATAACACAGGTGACAAATACCCTCATGCAAGACCTCAGCGCAACTCCAAGACTTAGTCTTTTACATTCACAAACGATTTAATTGCACCAGCCACCTTCCTTGCCAATTCACAACTTTCCTACTACAGCTCGTGCCATCCGTTCCGTTTCTCTCCAACATATACCTAAATATTTAAACTCAGACACTTGTACCAGCTGCTCTCCATCTAACTATGGTTGGGAAAGGAAAAAAAACAAGCTCATTTTTTTTCCGAAAAAACGGTTTTTTTCATGAAAAATAACACAGCCTGAAAAAAAACAAGTGAAAAATTTTGTTTTTTGTTTTTTTCAATTAAGTTGTGGATTTTACATGTTTGAACAATTATATTTTAAATTTAGCAAATATACTCTAATTTGGACATTTTTGGTTCCAATTTCCTACAAGGTGAAGCCCCTGAGTTTGTGTTCAAAAATTTTTATGGGTTTTCATATTTTTATTTTATATTCTGAATTTGATATTCAAATATTTTGTTTTTGGCTTCATTAATTTTCTTACTCTGTTTCAGCTTTCAGTAAAATTTTTATCATAATTATTCAGAATTTAGAAATGGCACATGCAAAAAGTCGTGTGACTGTACTTTTTTAAGGAAATAAAAGGTTGCAAAAGGCCCTCGCTTGAAATATAACTTTTGTTGTGTAAGACGTTGCAAAAAACTATTATTTATATGCTCATAATCTAGAACTAGGAAATTCTGAAAATTTGCCAACTGAGAGAAATGACTAAGCTTAAGGCAGCTAAGCTTAAGAGTCTGTTACTGCCCCTGTTCCTTCACCACTGTCATTCACACGATACTTCTGCGACTGAGATATCAGACTTATCAGTTCATATCAAAATTAAATGTCGGCTGATGACGCTGATGGGCCCAGTGATATGAGCTTGGACATATTACAGCCACAGTAGTCAGTACTAGTAGTGACTGGGGGTCTCGGGAGTGGGGACTAGTTGATTAGTGAATCAAAAGTTGATATTCCAAAAGCAAATATTTAATTTAGTCATTCACTCATCCTTCTTCATTTACAATTCATTATTCTTTAATTTCATATTTTATTATTTTCATTTGATTCCCTCAAGCACTTTTGAGTTTTTGTCATTTCAGACTCATTTTATATAAGATAATATACATAAAATTTTAAAGTATATTATAAATATTATTATATGATACAAATGTAAAATACATAGTTAAATTAGTAAGTAGAAGCCTACAAACAGCAGTCTGCAGGCTACAACCAACAATTGTAACGAAAACAATTGATAAAATATAAGAGAAAGGTAGTTCTGCTATTTTATAAATCATAATGAAATATTTGTTTAATTTCAAGTGATCCTTATATTGAAAATGAAAATATCTCAAGTGAAATATCATATTAGCCTCTTTATATTTTTAAAATACATTAATGAAAAAAACGAAAAAACTGAAAAAAACGAAAAAAAAGGAAAAACATGTTTTTTTCACCTGAAAAAAACAAGATTTGAAAAAAACGGTTTTTTTCCCAACCCTAAACATAACTTCACACTGAGGACTGTCTCACTCACAACCATAACCTTACTCTTATCTACGTTTACTTTCAAACCCCTCCTTTTTACACACCCTGCCAAATCTCTCTACCAATCCTCTCAAAACTCTCTTCAGATTCGCCACAAAGAACCAAATCATCCGCATATAATTAGGTAGGGCACCTCCACTCATCTCCATTCTCTCATTCTAACACCCATTTCCTGCCACCCCCACCTCTAATTCTTTCATAACCCATCCATATTACAAATTGAATAACAAGGATACACAAACACAACCCTGTCCTCACTCCCTATTAAATACTAAACCAATTACCTTTGACACCATTTATTCTTACACACGCCTCACTATCCCCATACATACTTAATTTTTGAGTTCCATTCAGAAGCTACCACCAACACCATATATCACTAACACCGCCCATAGAGCCTCCCTATTAACCCTATTTCTTACGGCTGTTGCAAATCCATAAACTTAAATACAATTTATTCTTTTCTCCCTCATTTCTCAATCATTAGTTTCAATGTAAAAAAACTTGATCCACACATCCTCAACCCTCCTAAACGCACTTGTTCTTCACCAATCAGTCCTTCAGTCACTTGACGCATCTTTTGACCAAAATACCAGCATATATCTTCCCTTACAACACTCAATTAAACTAATTCCCCTATAATTTCTACAGTTCCCCTTATCTCCTTACCCTTATATTAAGGATTACTATTGTACTGCTCTCCTCCAAATCCCTTGGAAC
This sequence comes from Trachelipus rathkii, assembly GCA_015478945.1. Classification (NCBI taxonomy): domain Eukaryota; kingdom Metazoa; phylum Arthropoda; class Malacostraca; order Isopoda; family Trachelipodidae; genus Trachelipus; species Trachelipus rathkii. Next base: position 26,439 of record JABUQX010103069.1, on the reverse strand, counting down.
TAAACCCTCCAAACGCTTTATTACACAACTTCAAATCCAATTCAATCAATCAATCAATCAATATATAATATATATTATATATATATATAAATTATATATATATATATATATATATATATATATATATATATATATATATATATATATATATTATATATATAAGTACTCTCAAAATTTATAAATAAAAATCTTCCTATATAGGCTTATACCGTATATATAATGAATGTCAAAAAATAAGAAATTTTATTAATAAATAATATTGAAGTTTAAAGAGTCCCAACCCTTCTACATAATTATGATACAGTAAGTTTTTAATATTATCCAAATAATAATGACATGAAAAAAAAAAAAAATTCAACAATATTAGCAACCATCTCGAATCTAATACTGGTAACATTATGAAAATACTAGTTCAAAATCAAAAAGCCGACGAAAACTAAAAATCAAGTCCTACTGACCATTTGTGTAAAAGATCTTACACAAACAGCCACTATATAAATTAAGAGGTGCTACCTGAACATTGTGGTACTACAGACTCTATTCTAAAATGATGACTAAGTACAATGCCAATGATGATATGAACTGTATTCATACCACCAGGGCTGGTTTGCCAGAACCGGAATTTGGAATCATGGAGCTAAACATATATGCAGGTGCTGGAGCTATAAAAATTTTCAGTGGTGCCAGGGTCATTTAAATTCTTCTGTCTCCTGTTATAAATATTTTATTTGCAACAAATTTTAACCAGGGTTGTGGAGTCGGTTCAAAAATTTTCTGACTGACTCCACCCTCTTCAAAATTACAGACTCCGACCTCTTGAAAATTACTGACTCTGACTCCACCCTTTTGAAAATTACTGACTCCGACTCCACCCTATTGAAAATTACCGACTTTGAGTCCGACTCCACCCTCTTCAAAATTACCGACTCCAACTCCACAACCCTGGTTTTAACATTAAATTTTATCTTCTAACTTTAACTCTTTAATCCTTTGTATTATCTTCTTCAGTTTTCAGGAAATAATTTGAAATGATATTTCTGGGTAATGGTAGGTAACACCCTATCAAAATTTTTTTTGGATCACAGTCAAAGCCAGAGTCAATGGTCTCAGCTTCAAAAGTATTCATCTTCATGGTTGGTGCTGCAACTTCGAAAAAAGGTAGCACTGGAGTCTGTACAAATTCTCACCACTCTCAAGCCCTGATTCATACAATGCTTATAAAAATAATTTATTGCCTTTTTGCTTTCCAAAAGGTTTTCAAAATAATTTCTCAACAGTGTCTCACATGCCACTCAAGAATAATGGCCAAGATATTTACACACAAATTTCTAATTTATATATATATATATATATATATATATATATATATATATATATATATATATATATATATATATATATATATATATATATATATATATATATATATATATATATATATATATATATATATATAGTATAGATTTTACCAAACTTTAAAACGTTTGCAAATATTTACTAAGGTTTGATTGCCCTTTAATTAATTCAACTATTCATTAAAACTTTTTAATTAAAACATATTAAAATATTTCACAAAACAATTTAATTAATTTGACATTGCTATATAACAATAATATAATGCCCAAAATGACGGGCCCACTCTAGCTTTCGTCTGTTCTTTCTTTCAGACCTTGTTCAAGAGTAAGAGTTCATTCCATAAATTTTAAGCAAAGAATAAATTTTTTTAGTTGGATGTTATTTTTTTTTATTTTTCTTGACGATCCTAATGCTATATTCTGAATGAAGTCTATTTTTAGCTCACCGTCTTGTTTATTGAAGTTCCCTGAATTTTTTATGAAATATGCTTCAATAATTTTTCTTTTATTGATTTGTGGGGCAGAGGAGATTGGTTGCATATTTTGAATATCTATTGTATGATTCCGGGTTGATCTGTGTGTTACCAACGCTGAATTAATTCTGCCAGATAGCAAATCTTGTTTGTGTTGCTCTCGACGCCTTTCAAAATCATTTGTCTCGCCATAATATGAGTCAGAACAGTGTAAACAAGGGACACGGTAAACCACGGTTTACCGCTCTTCTGATATTAATCAAGATTTGTTTAAAGGTTTTTTGATCTCTTCCATCGCTAATACCCTCCAAGTCAAGAAATTTCCCAAAAAATTTTACACGGCCCTGTATTCCTTAAAAAACACACCTGACCTATGTATATCAAAATCGGATAAAGGACAAAACATTGTGATTATGTCGTTAGCAGACTACCATAGTAAGTGCTTGTCTCTCCTCTCTGATCCCGATACCTATACCCCCCTTGTTAAAAACCCCCAAACTTGCTCCCATAACTCTTTTAATAGTGCTCTAAAACAAATTTTAAAAAACAATCTACCTCTTCACAACACTTTAAAATCCCACATGACACAACTTTCTAAATTCTACGGGATACCAAAAACACATAAAACACACATTCCTTTACGCCCCATCATTGCAAATACCAATAGTACCACCTACAAACTCTCTAAATGGCTTTCCAACACTTTAAAACCGTTAATAGGTAATATTTCGAATTCCCATTTAAAAAACACTGAGCACTTCATATCTAAAGCACATAACATTAACCCTCACACCCACCATTTAGTCAGTTTTGACGTCACTTCGTTATTTGCATCAGTACCTGTCCCTTTCACACTCTCTTTACTTGAACAATTTCTCACTGAAAACGACATATCTTTACAATATCCTTTTTCACTTATTAAACAATTGATCAATCTTTCTCTTCAACATAACTTTTTTCAATATAACAACACCTTCTATAAACAAACATCTGGACTAAGCATGGGTTCCCCTCTGTCCCCCACTTTAAGTAACATCTTCATGGAACTCATCGAACATTACCATATCTTTACACACCCTCTTCTTTCTAACACTACTTGGTTGCGATATGTCGATGACATTTTCACAGCCATCCCTCTCTCCACTAACCCACAACACATTTTACAACATATAAACAACATACATCCAAATATTAAATTCACCATTGAAACCTCTACCAACAATTCCCTTCCTTTTCTTGACACCCTTCTCTCTTGGTCCAACACACAGAAGATACATTTTTCTATCTATAGAAAACCTACATCCACTCCAACATACATACATTGGTATTCCGCGCACACATTAAACACAAAAATAGCCACTTTATCTTCTTTATATCTTCGAGCGTTTAGGCTATGCTCTCCTCAGTCATTGAGAGCTGAAACCGACTTTATATTTAATACATTTAAAAATTTAAAATATCCTATTCACTGTATCAATAAAGCTTTTCACAAAGCCAAATTGAAGTTTTATTCAGGAGTTAACACAAGAGAAAAACCTACTAGTTCCTTTTTGCCCCTCCCCCATATCCCTTTGGGTCCCATAAAAAAGTTTATCCCTCAAAATGTTAATATTGTTCCTTCCAATAATTTACTGCTAAAAAAGCTGCTTTGTCCCCCGAAATCTGCGAATATAAAAACAGGCCCTGTGGTTTACCGTGTCCCTTGTTTACACTGTTCTGACTCATATTATGGCGAGACAAATGATTTTGAAAGGCGTCGAGAGCAACACAAACAAGATTTGCTATCTGGCAGAATTAATTCAGCGTTGGTAACACACAGATCAACCCGGAATCATACAATAGATATTCAAAATATGCAACCAATCTCCTCTGCCCCACAAATCAATAAAAGAAAAATTATTGAAGCATATTTCATAAAAAATTCAGGGAACTTCAATAAACAAGACGGTGAGCTAAAAATAGACTTCATTCAGAATATAGCATTAGGATCGTCAAGAAAAATAAAAAAAATAACATCCAACTAAAAAAATTTATTCTTTGCTTAAAATTTATGGAATGAACTCTTACTCTTGAACAAGGTCTGAAAGAAAGAACAGACGAAAGCTAGAGTGGGCCCGTCATTTTGGGCATTATATTATTGTTATATAGCAATGTCAAATTAATTAAATTGTTTTGTGAAATATTTTAATATGTTTTAATTAAAAAGTTTTAATGAATAGTTGAATTAATTAAAGGGCAATCAAACCTTAGTATATATATATATATATATATATATATATATACGTATAAATAATTTAATTATATATATATATATATATATATATATATATATATATATATATATATATATATATATATATATATATATATATATATATATATATATATATATATATATATATTTATATATATATATATATATATATGGAATATATATATACCGTATATAAAACAGTAAAATTCATGCAAAATGCTGACTGACTGCTAATATTGGATAGCATACCCACACTTAATACCCCAAAAATTTCACCAATAAAATAACTACTACTAATACGATAATGTAGGAGGTAGTTTTGCAAATATTTACCACTTGTTTTTCTTTCGTATTTAAAGCATCCTGATAAGTATCAGCTGGATAAGGAACTTTGAGAGCATCGTACTGTTTCTGAAATTCATCGACCATTCCAGGAACTGCAATTCTCGTTTTATACTGGTCCCAATGAATCTTTGGTAAGGTCTCTGGCAAAGCTACCACACTGGAAATGCAAATTCAAAATTAGCATCTTTTAAAGATATAAAGCAATTACATTAATTTAATAATAAATGAAAAAGTTTATTTTGATTTTACTTTCTCGTATCATATTAGCAGCAAATCTGACAAATCTTTGATTATTATTTAAAACTTGGGTTTTAAAATGTGAAGATATATATTAGGGAGTGAAGAATTTTAAAGAAAACTCCTCAGGATAATTTAAAGAAGTGCTGTACTATATATATTTTATTTTATTTTTTTTTTTTTATTAAAAAGTTCACACCTCATGGGCATAGCCCTATTCAAGGAGGGGAACTTTCTAGGTAATTTCTACCTAGGATCCAAACTAGGATTCGAACCCACCAGTTTGCCATGCTAATATGAAATTTTCACAGCATATATATATATATTTATATATATATATATATATATATATATATATATATATATATATATATATATATATTAAATATATATATATATATATATATATATATATATATATATATATATATATATATATATATATATATATATATATATATATATATATATATATATATATATATATATATATATATATGGGTAAATCCATATGGAACCTACCAATGACTTATAACTCACCATCACAGATTTTGATGGTATGTTTTATGCAGGTAGAACTCAACGAGACAAATCGATTGAGACTAGTCTGACGTTTCTATCTTATATAGAACCAGAGTTATGGCTTCCTTCAATTTTGAAAAAAATGGCAATTTTTAAGGTTCTGCCTAATTCCAAAAATTCCTAACTTTGTTAGTTTTTATCGTAGAACATTCGTTCATATGTCATTTTAAAGCTAAAGATTAGCTGTACAACATATTCTTAATTTTTCAAAAAAATTTCAAAAAACAACAAAAACTACTTATACACTTTTGTGCATGAATAACAAAAGTTGCCCTGAAGTCATTTCTTGTACAAATATTCACCATCATCTTAATAACCTTCATGCCAAATTTCATAGTGGGACATACATGGTATCAGAAGTTACAGGCATTTAAATAACTATAGGTATAAGAAAATCTGGAAACAATATTTTTTGATCTCTTTAATATTTTTACAAATTCCTATTTTGGTTATTTCTAATCACTAAATGTACACAAATATACCATTTTAAAACTGATGATTAGCTCTACAACTTTTATTCTATACATTTTTTACCTAAAAGGTCAAAAAACGTTGTCTAACCTTAAAACAACATTTTTTGGGGGACTTCTTCAATTACTTACCTAATACCTAATCATATTTAAAAATAAAAAAAATATATTTGTTATTACACTATGTTTCTTGAATCTTAAATTAGTAATGTAGTTATTTCTTGAGAATTATTTGCTTTAGATTTAATAATTTTTTTATTTTTTAGACAAAAAATATACATACAGGTGTATCAAAATAAATATTTAAATAAAACATGCCCAAAAGAAGTTTTAAATTTAAAAAAGTATGTTGTAATCCTATCAACCTTCATGATGATCCTAATAAGAAAGGAAATCGGGCAATGTCAAAAGACTTTGTAGCAAAGAACAGTGCATTTAACCTTACAGAAGGTTATTATGTTTGTGACAAATGCAGGAAAGAAATTACAAAAAGAAGTAAAGAATTTTTAAAACCTACTGAAACAATAGAAAATGAACCAGCAACAGTCCCGGAAACAAGAGATAATGAATCATCATCTTCAAATGATAATGAAATGTCAGAAGATAATCTTTTTGTTGACAAAGATACGGAGCTGAAAGTACTTAATGAGTCTCTATCAGTCATTGGAGAGTCACCAGTAAAAAAACAAAGACTTGAAAAAGGAATTTACTATAAGGAAGAAAAAGCCAAGAAAATCCAAGATAAAATATGCAGTACATTACAACTTCTTTCAGCACCATCAACATCCAAAGACCATACAAAAGCATCAGCCTCTGATGTAAGTGCAGATGAAGAAATAGTTAATCAGCTGAAAGAAAAATTCAATACAACAGAAAAATGTTCAGAGAAACTTCAAATTTTGACTGTTCTTCCAAAAAGCTGGAGCAGATCAAAAATCCAGGAAGAGTTCAAGGTAACCCAATACATGGCTAGACAAGCAAAAAAATTAGTAAAAGAAAAAGGTGTAATGGCTCTCCCAAACAAAAGATTACCAACTTTCTCAAAAGAAACTGAAAATATTATCTTACAGTTCTACAAATGTGATGATATAAGTAGGATTATGCCAGGAAAGAAAGATTATAAATCTGTCAGGAAAGAAGGAGTTAAGGTATGTAAAGGAGAGTAATGCTTACCAACAGACATTACTTCTCCCACAATGATATTATAAGAGTAATAAATTATGCTAAGAATTAAGAATCCAAATTTAAAGAGAAAATTGAACAGATACATCTAATTCTTTGTAACCTCATAAGAACATAAGAAATATAGGGACAGTAAGAAGCCACATGGGCCTATCGAGACTGTCCCAGTCTCAGGGAAGCATACAATTTATTTAAAACAAAAAATCCTTCCATAAACAGGTAGGGTTTTCAAAATTTGCAGAACTTAGGCCAAAGGAATGTATATTAGTAGGCGGAGCCGGAACACATAGTGTATGTGTAATGTGTATGCACCATCCACCAGAATATTAAGCTAATGATAGTAGGATCTGGCCTTTCTAGTTTGACAGAAGGTGAAGAGATTCATTTGAGTGATTACACTAGTTTCTTAGCTGCTATTACTTGCAATGAAAAGTCAATTGACTTTTTTTTATCAGTGTTCTGATTGCAATACTCTTTTTAATAATTTTGCTGAATATTTAGAGAAATTTTTTGAAAAACACTTGATTGATGATATTTCATATAAAAGGTGGCTTTCAACAGATCGAACAACATTAGAAACCATCAGTAAATCTGTAAATGATTTTATTGAAGAATTTTGTTCTAATCTTAAATTGCTCAAACAGCATGATTATATTGCTAAGCATCAATCGCAGTTTTGCGCTGAGAAAAAGAGAACATTAGGTGATGGAGAAATAATGATTTTGGCAGATTTTTCTGAAAATTACTCATTTCTTTTACAAGATTCAGCCCAGGGGTTTCATTGGAATAATGCTCAAGCTACATTACACCCCTTTGTATGCTATTATAAACATGAGGAAGAGCTTAAACATGTAAATGCTGTCATTATTTCTGATTGTTTACACCACAACACCATTGCAGTACATTTCAAAACAAAGTTATAGAAATTTTGAAAACCAAAATTCCTGGAGAAATAAATAAATTGATTTATTTTTCAGATGGTGCTGCCTCCCACTATAAAAATTTCATAAACTTGTCTCATGAACAGGACTTTAACATAAAAGCAGAATGGCATTTTTTTGCCACTTCACATGGCAAAGGACCCTGTGATGGGTTGGGTGGACCGTGGAACTATTAAAAGATTAGCAGCAAAAACTAGTCTGCAGAGAGTGTACAACAATCAAATCATGACGCCAAGGCAACTATGAATTTGGAACAAAAAACATTCCAGGCATAAATTTTTTATATTCCTCTAAAGAAGAATGGTGTCAAGAAAAAACTTTATTAGAAGAAAGATTTAACATCGCTTGCACAATACCAGGTACTCATAAACTTCATAGCTTTGTTCCACCCCGAGTCCACCTAGAGGCTGAGAGACCCCCACTCCTGCTATCGGGGCTGCCCTGTCAGAGCTCAAAGTAAAATTTGTTTGCAATAGTACTGATGATAAAATCGTAAGAATACGTAAAAAGACCAATTTCATATTTGAAGAAATCAAAGGATTTGTGACAGCAATTTATGACAAAAAATGGTATTTAGCATGTGTCATAGAAACATATCCAGATACACTGGAGGTAAAACTAACATTTTTTGAACCTAATGGACCTTCCTTCTTTCAAATATCCACAAAGACCAGATATTTTAATTATACCAGATAATGACATTTTAAGCATTGTAAGTCCACAAACTGCAACTGGAAGAACATACAATCTCTCAGAAAAAGAAATTAAAAAAGCATCTGAGTTATTAAATGAAAAATTATCTTAATCATTAAAATACACAGTGGGTGGAGGGACCTGTGGCTTTTCTGCTGAGCTATCAGGAGTATCCCTTAGGCGATGGGGATACCAAGTTTAAAATTTGGTAGTGGCTTTGCCATCATTGACCATAGCAGACATGCTCACTGAGTATGATAATTTAATCTGGTATAATTTTTAAAGTCAGGTATTTAGTGTAAAATTAATTAGGTACAATTATGAACCCATCTATACACTTGTATTAAATAAATAAATAAAAAACAAATGAGGGCATTTTAAATTATTTAAGGTCAAAGGTCATTCACAATTTTTTTTTTTATTTTGACCTTTTAGATAAAAAATGTATATAGAATAAAAGTTGTAGAGCTAATCATCAGTTTTAAAATGGTATATTTGTGTACATTTAGTGATTAAAAATAACCAAGATAGGAATTTGTAAAAATATTAAAGAGATCAAAAAATATTGTTTCCAGATTTTCTTATACCTATAGTTATTTAAATGCCTGTAACTTCTGATACCATGTATGTCCCACTATGAAATTTGGCATGAAGGTTATTAAGATGATGGTGAATATTTGTACAAGAAATGTAAAAAATCAAAGATACTGTGTTTTTTTTTGTTATTCAAGGTCAAAGGTCAAGGTCACATTCAACTTTTTTATTAGACCTCGTAGGTAAAAAATGCATTAAGAATATGTTGTACAGCTAATCTTTAGCTTTAAAATGACATATGAACGAATGTTCTACGATAAAAACTAACAAAGTTAGGAATTTTTGGAATTAGGCAGAACCTTAAAATTGTTTTTTTCAAAATTGAAGGAAGCCATAACTCTGGTTCTATATAAGATAGAAACGTCAGACTAGTCTCAATCGATTTGTCTCGTTGAGTTCTACCTGCATAAAACATACCATCAAAATCAGTGATTGTAATGTTCAAATTTGAAAAAATATTGGTAGGTTCTATATGGATTTACCCATATATATATATATATATATATATATATATATATATATATATATATATATATATATATATATATATATATATATATATATATATATATATATATATATATATATATATTCAATGATAAAACTTAATATCTGGTAAAAGATTATAATGTATTACGTTCTTAATTCTCTGAAACTGTTCATTTCTGGAAAATATATAAGGTTATGGATACAAATTATGGAATGTAAGTGGAATTCCATGGTTTCTTTTTTTCTTTTTTTTATAATTTTGACTGAAATCATGGAAGACAGGGTCAGCTCCATGAATGTAAGTAAATTTAGGTACAAAAGTTGACATAAGAACGTAAGAAAATTGAGAAAGAAATAGGCCTATCAAGACTGTCCCAGTCAAAAAGATGTAAAATTTCTTTCTCTTTGAATGGCCTGTCACATCTAAATACCAATCCAACTTCCCAATTCCACATGCAATTTACTCAGCTAATTAAGAAATAAATTTGTCAAATACAAGTTGCTAAAAGATTGTCAAAGTGTCAAAGCAAAAAAAAAAAAAAAATATGATTAAGGATGTGGGAATTTATTCTTTCAAAGGAATATAGCTGCCTTGACAGTGAAATTTCTTTTTTGCAGCTAAAAAGGTAAAGAGAGAGAGATAGACTCCACATATTTTCTCTGGGAAATCAGTCCAATATCAATATCAATATGTATATATAGGTCTATATATTATTATTATATATACATATCCATATATTGATTTTGGACTTAGAATTTTTTTTAGAAAATATGTGGAGTCCTATGCTATACCTATACCAAAAAATTACAGAGATATATATATATATATATATATATATATATATATATATATATATATATATATATATATATATATAAAAATAAAAATAAAAATAAATATATATATATATATATATATATATATATATATATATATATATATATATATATATATATATATATATATATATATATATATATATATATATATATATATATATATATATATATATATATATATATATATATTATATATATATATATATATATATATATATATATATATATATATATATATATATATATATATATATATATATATATATATATATATATATATATATATATATATATATATATATATATATATATATATATATATATATATATATATATATATATATATATATATATATATATATATATATATATATATATATATATATATATATATATATATATATATATATATATATATATATATATATATATATATATATATATATATGTATATATATATGTATATATATATATATATATATATATATATATATATATATATATATATATACATATATATATATATATATATATATATATATATATATATATATATATATATATATATATATATATATATATATATATATATATATATATATATATATATATATATATTATATATATATATATATATATAATATATATATATATATATATATATATATATATATATATATATATATATATATATATATATATATATATATATATATATATATATATATATATATATATATATATATATATATATATATATATATATATATATATATATATATATATAATATATATATATATATATATATATATATATATATATATATATATATATATATATATATATATATATATATATATATATATATATATATATATATATATATATATATATATATATATATATATATATATATATATATATAGAGAGAGATATATATATAGAGAGAGAGAGAGAGAGAGAGAGAGAGAGAGAGAGAGAGAGAGAGAGAGAGAGAGAGAGAGAGAGATCAGAAGAAAAAAAAACAAACATGGCAGTCTCTTTAATAAAAAAAGTTACAGCCTCTCAAAGTTATTAAAACTCCCATAGAATTTTCGGTAATAGGGTGTCACCCCTGATTTTTATAAAAATCACAGGATATACTCTAAAAAAATAATAATGAAGAATAATGGAAATCATTTAGTCATTTAGAGTATATCCTGTTATTTTATAAAGATCGAGTGTGACACCCCTCTGCACTACTATTACCAAGAAATTTTCTTGTTTTTCAGTTTTTGTCTAATAGTTTAAATAAAGTAGAAATTGAAAACGTCACATTACAACTAGAATATTACTAGAAACTATTCCTATAAAATTACCAATTGTTTTCATAAAGTTATATGTAATGAGATCTGCTTACTTGCGCAAATATGCATCACATTTTCCTTTAAATGTAACGTATTCGGATTTTTGATGCTTAGGAACTCGAGCAACAAATGCTACCCAATCAACAGCAGAAGAAGTAACACGTTTGGCAGACATAATATACAAATATAGAAAACTAAAAAGAAACAATTCAACAAAATTCAACCCTTAGCCTTCTTGAAAAGACTTAGGACCTTGGTTGTTACCGGATCTAATCTTTTTCTTCTTTTGATTTATGGGGGAATTTTTGTAAAAACTAAAACCAAAGAATTTACACAAAGACCTTGTTTTATTAAAGAGTTAAAATAGCATTCAATTTCTGAAAGTGAAAATTTATTAACTTACAACAGTACTTGCAAACATTTTCTTTATCAATAGAAGTTATAAATGTATCCAAACAGGAGCTGAATATAGTAATGATGAACCTAATGAACACCGTAATAAGTCTAGGTAACGAAAATGTATTTATTTTTAAATTTTGTTTTAGAATGCATGCTTTGTTAATGTTAATATTAGGTGATAAAGGATAAATGTGCAAATAAAGTTATAAATGTATCCAAACAGAAACTGAATAGAGTAAGGATGAACTTGATGAACACCGTAATAAGGCTAAGTAACGAATTTTTTTTTTTTTAGAATGCATACTCTGTTTATGTGACTGATGGGTTATCACCGATCAAAGCAGCAACTGCTATCTCTTCTATTAGTGCTTATCTGTTAGTTCTTATTGCCGATATGCATTAATTTGCTTAAAATTGATTTATTTGCGTTATTACTATTTATTTTCTTTTTTTGATATTCACTTGTGTTACGTATATTTTGAGTATTACCTATTTTTTCTTTGCTGGGTATTCAGATTTGTATTTTATTAAATTCTAAATGATTTTCAAAGTTTCTTTAAGTTTCGTTTGTTCTTTTCATTCTGGTGTTTAGGTCAAATAAAGTTACATTGTCCTTTATTTATCCCCTTTTAATAAATAAACTTGCAAATGGCTTGCGTTTGTGTCAGACCCTTTCATTTCCCTAAAAAGAGTCACTACTTTTTATTTACTCAATTTTGTAGCTTTGACATAATTTCCGCTACAATACTATTTGAGGAGATTGACTAGCAAAATAATATGATCATCAATACTATTAATTAAAATCAAAATGGATTTGAAATATTAGAAAGATCTAAGGTAATTTTAGATAAGAATGGGTAAGAGTTTTTAGGGCTAAAAGTAGAAAACCTAATGAACATCTTCTTTAGTAGTTATTTTTTTTTCTTTTCTCATACTGATTGAAGCAGGGGAGAACATTGAATCATTCTATACTATTTTTTTTCATGTCACCTCCTTGGCAAGAAAATTGGTACAATTATAATGGGCTATTTCAATTTTCCTGTTATTGATTAGAGTACTTTTGATAGTAATGATCATACTAGTTCATTATTTATTGACAGTATACTCGACAACTTTTAAGCCAGGTAGTTGATGAGGCTACAAACCTACAAGATCCACTGCACTATTATATTTATTATTTGTAAATGAAGATGTTTTAATTAGTAGCGTTACAGTTGAGATAAACCCAGTTTCGGCTCGTGGTTCTTGTGCAATGGGGTGCTGCTTTATATATATATATATATATATTAGTAAGCTAATAATAATTTAAAGTATGTATGCTCTGTGTGATAACTGTGGGACTGTGAGAGGTGAATATGTGGATAGCTGCCCTGTTTGTGTTTTGAATGCAGAGAATGTGTTGTTAAGGAAGGAGATTGCAAGACTGAGTGAAGATATGCATGGATTGAAAGAAGAAGTATTTGAGTTGAGAAAGGAGGGAAGTGTTAGGAAAAAGGTTAGTAGGGATGTCGAGGTGAGGAGGGAGCGGGACCTAGGGGTAGACAGGAATAGTGATTCACCTAGGCAGGAAGATGAGAGGGAAAAGGATAAAGTAGTTGATAATAGGTCTGCAGATGAATATAGAGTTGTAGGAACTAGAAATAATAATTTAAAGATGAGGATCTCGAAAGTCAGTCAGCCTGTGACCTGCAATAACAGGTTCGACTGTCTTCCAGATGGGGAGGGATCAGAGAGTGCCAATGGTAATGTTGAGTTTTCTGAAGGGAAGACTGAAGCATTGGTAATTGGAGACTCTATGACACGATACCTAGACAGGACTTTTCAAAAGAATAAAAAGAAACGATTGAGAGTATGTTATCCAGGTGCCAGAGTGAGTGATATCGTGGATAAGATAGATAGAGAGATTGATTCTACAAATGTTGATTCAGATGTGATTGTGCATGTGGGTACAAATGATATAGGACATAGAAGGTCAGAAGAATTAATAGCAGATTATAGGAGATTGATTCAGAAGATGAAAGCTAGTGGAAGAAGGTGCATGATTTCTGGGATTTTACCTAGGTTAGGTGCAGGTCAGGAATGGGGGAGTAGGGCTTTAGGTGTAAATGAAAGGGTTAGGAAATTATGTTTTTCAGAAAATATTAGGTTTTTGGATTTGTGGAGAGAATTTCTGGATAAAGATCTTTTTGTAGCAGATGGAGTTCACTTGAGTCGTAAAGGTGTTGAGCTTTTCAGTACCAGTTTGGAGACTTGTTTAGCAAAAAACTAGGTAAAGTTGGGGGTGGTGGGCTAAAACTAGATACAAATAATAGCAATGGTAACTATAATAGTGGGGAGATAAATAAAGCTAGTGTTGTTACAGGTTCAAATAATGATGATGATAATAATAATAACAGCATTTCGACTATCAAATGTTTTTACACAAATGCTCATAGCCTTAGAAATAAAAAAGATGAGCTGATTAGTTATACCATAAATGAGAATCTAGACATTATTTGCATAACTGAGGCATGGGTTAATGAAGAATTATATGGAGACTCCTTTCAGGAATATGAAATAGACGGATATTCACTTTATTTATACCAGCGTAGAGGAAAGAAGGGTGGTGGTGTGGCGCTTTATGTTAAAAGCAATATTCAATCTGTATTAATGACTGACTTTAAAATGAATCATGATATTGAATCGGTGTGGGTAGATATTCTTATATACAATAAATCATTTAGAATAGGGGCATTTTATAGAGATAAAGGTATAGTCATAATGGGTGATTTTAATTTTCCGGGCATTCATTGGGATTCTTTGTCTAATATGGACCATAGTAGTTCTGCATTCATAAATTGTATACTAGATAACTTTTTGACCTAGATGGTTCCATGAACCTACAAGATACGATGCACTACTAGACTTAATATTAACTAACGATGAAAGTTTGGTGGATGAAGTTAGAGTTGAGGAGAATTTAGGACTTAGTGACCATAATATAATTAGATTTAATATGAATGTAATATCTGGGCCCAAATTGCAAGTTAATAAGGAAAAGATCTTAGATTTCCGAAATGGCGATTTTACCAAATTTAGAGACATGCTTAGTACAACTAACTGGGATAAAGAGTTTAAAGACCAAAACTGTTTTATCATGTGGGAACATTTTAAGCAAATTTTAATGAATATTCAGTCAGTATGTTTTAAAGATAAACCTATTAGGGTGGCAAAGAGAAAACCTGTTTGGTGGAATAGAGAGAAAAGAGAGAAAATTAATGAAAAGCGTAGATGTTTTAAAATATTCAAGGGTAGTAATAGGGAAGATGATTTAGAAAATTATAGGAAAAATAGAAATGAACTTAACCAATCAATAAGAAAGGCAAAGAGAGAGGCAGAAATTAATTTAGCAAAGAATAGTAATAAGAATCTGAAGAAGTTTTTTAGCTTTTATAAATTTAAAAGTAAGAATAGGACGATTGGTCCAATTAAAATTGATGAAAATTTAGTGAGTTCAGATAAGGAATTGGTCAACATTTTCAATGCTTATTTTGCTTCAGTGTTTATTGAGGAAAGATTAGATAATAGTTTGGAGACTAATAGTTCTTGTATGCATGTAACTAAATAGACTTAAAGAATTTGAAATTAAATAAAAGATATTAAACGTTTACTAGACCATATTGACCCAAGTAAAGCTGCAGGCCCTGATGGTATATATGGTAGAATTTTGAAAGAGGGTAGTACCAGCATTGCAAAGGCACTGTATTTGATTTTTAAGCGATCTATAACATTTGGTGAGGTACCAGATGACTGGAAAACAGTATATGTTGTGCCTATTTATAAGAAAGGTAGTAAGGAAGATTTGGGAAATTATAGGCCAGTTAGCTTAACATTTCTGGTTGTAAAGGTTCTGGAAAAGTTACTGAAAGGTCATATAGAGAAATATTTAGAAGATAACAAGGTATTGTATGACTCCCAGCACGGTTTTAGAAAGGGTAGGTCATGTCAGACAAACCTTTTAGAATTTATGGAATACATTACTGACTGTATCGACCGAGGAGATCCAGTTGATATTGTATATTTAGACTTTAGTAAAGCTTTTGATAAGGTTCCCCACATAAGGCTGATGAAGTTATTGCAATGTGGTATAGGTGGAGTGGTACATGGTTGGATAAAAGAGTGGTTGCGAAATAGAAAACAGTGTGTACAACTAAATGGGAATAAATCATCATGGGAAATAGTGAAGAGTGGTGTCCCAC
>JABUQX010103068.1:30000-32097 GCA_015478945.1 Trachelipus rathkii | reverse complement strand
ATACTAAATTATATAAATATAGGGTTAGGACTGCTAGAATTGGTGATTATCTTTTGTTAGAAGCATATAGCACCTTATTATATAAAGTAGGAGATGGTTATTTAAAATTCATTTTGAGATGATGCTTTATATTTCAACATATATAAGTATAAATAGATATAGGATAAATGAATGTAAAAGATGATAATAAAAGTCCTATTTTCCTGTAAGGTATTTTATATCTCAGTTTACGTAAGTATCCTTTTAGTTGTTAGATATATAGATCATGTTCATACTCGTTTCCTTATATACTACTTAATTGCATGATATTTATATCTTTTGGAGTAAAACTTTGTAACGTCGGATAATTCTCGGAAGTCGGCGGACTGTGGTTCTGGTATAACAAGTTAATAATCTTCTTTTCGGGGGCGAGGTCAGCAAAGAAAGTCTGCGGCTGCTTTATTATTTATTTAGTAAAAGTTATATGGAGGAGTTTCATGGAGAGTGATCTTATTGAGAAGATCTATTTCTTCTACTGATTCTTATTATTTAAATATGTATTAGAATTATTAATTAATTTTTTTGGTTATATTATGTTTTATAGTTTTGAAGATAGCGACGCTGCTCACTATATAGAAATGGGCATATGCCGTCCCCATCCTAGGCAGAACTAAAAATACTGCCCTTCAGGCTATCACGAGCTCAAGGCAAGTGAACCACTGCAACGAGAGCCCGTGATACTCTCCTCATTAATTAATAGATGAAGCTCGTGATATTATATACTCTTTACTTATATATATTATATAAATTTAATAATGAATCGAGTATACTCTAAATAACATGGTAATCGGGCTTATATTTATATAATTTCTAATACTTAGACTTTTATGCTAAAATTTTGCTTCGCGCAAATCTTAGCATAAGAACGAAAAAATAATTAAAATTTTTTTTTTACAAAGTTATAATGGAGTACTAATATATATATATATATTATATATATATATATGTATATATATATATATATATAATATATATATATTTATATTTCATATATGATCATGTTTTTGTGTATATATAAATATCTATATTATATATATATGATCATATATTTATATATATATATATTATATATATAATAACTTGTTTTGGGGGGGATTTTTTTTTTTTTTACAGAAAAAGTAATAATAAAAAATGCTCTTAATGAAAGCAATACCTAATACATCTTAATTACATGTTTAAATATTAAATAAATGGGAGGATAATAAAAGTGACTCAATTTTAAAAAAAATTATCAATATATGATAACATTAATTAGTTAATCAAAAACTAATAACTTTGAATCATTTTTTTTCTTTAACATAAAAAATTGCTATTAAGATGTTAAAGTAAATTTCTCTTTCTGTACAAGCTTTTAGAGGTTGGGTATTCCGAAGTGTCTTCAGAATTTCTACCCCAGTTAATTGCTACTTATAGGGTTGTTCGCCCCTGTATGGAGTATGCCTCTCGCATCTGTGATGGTTCCACAAACACGGCCATCCTTAAAACAGGTTTAGTTGACGGTTTTTCTTATTATCAACTCTCCTACTGTCACTTATTCTATACAGCCTCTTTTTGTCAGTCGAATTATTACAAATTTTTCTATATGTCATCGCAATTACAGCGGAGATTACTCTTCTGAACTCTTAAGTCGCATTCCTCCTCCATTGAGAAGGGCTCATGCGACACACTTTGCAACACAATCTCATCCTTTTTCTGTCAAACTCTCTGAGTTCAGACCTAATCGCTATGTTCAATCTTTCATGCACTCCACTGCTAAAGTCCGGAACAACCATTTCATCATCTATTTTTTTAACAACCTTTGATTTCCACACTTTCAAACGCCTTGTATCTGGGCCTAGCGGGTTTTGAACTGAATCCGGATGAGAATTTTCCTCTCGTGGAAATTGGCAGGCCTCTAGGCTTTACCAACATGAGAATATATTATATATTAGATATTATTTATATTATATTTATATATAATATATATATATATATATATTATATATATATATATATATTATTATATATATATATATATATATATATATTATATATATAATTATATATATATATATATTA
>JABUQX010103068.1:2500-5000 GCA_015478945.1 Trachelipus rathkii | reverse complement strand
ATATATATATAGTATAAATATATATATATATATTATATATATAAATATATATATATTTATATTAATATATATATTATTATATATATATATATATATATATATATATAATATATATTATATATATAATAGAATATATATATAATAATTATATATTATAATATAATATATATATATATATATATAATATATATATATATTGTATATATATATATATATATAGTAATATATATTTATAATATATATATATATATATAATATATATATTAGTATTATACTATCAGGGGGTTGGGCAAGTACAATTTTTCAAGCTACAAGTAACAAGTACACAGTACTCTAGAATTGTTCTCAAAGCTAACAACGTACACAGTACACATACTCTAGAATTGTTCAAGACAAGTACACAGTACAAGTTACATGGGTATCAAGTACACAGTACGTACAAGTACAGAGTACTTATGAAAACCTATGCATATAGTATTGATAATTATTTATATATATACTTAATATATTATTTATATAGATATATATATTATATATATATATATATATATCATATTAATATATATATTTAGCATATGTATATATATAATATCATATATATATATATATTATAACTATATATATATATATAATATAATATATATATATATATATATATATATAATATGTATCATATAATATATATAATTAGATATCTATCATCATCGAATCATTCATCATTAGCATCATCATCAACATCATCATCCATCATCATCATATTCATCATCCACTCATCCTCAATCCATCATCATCCATCATCGATCATCATCATGATCATCACCACCACCCATCTTCTCTCCCAGGACTGGCAGGTAGGTGCGTAACATCACTCGGAAATAGAAAAAATATGTAGAAGATATGAAGCAGAGTAAGCAAAAAAGAAGCAGCCTTTACCGCCCTAAAAACAATTAGTGAGAACTCGTCGCAGTCAGAAGAAATTGCACCATAGAGCTTTCACGGGGAGCGCGCATGACCCCTCACCTTATGACATTCTCGCAATGAGTGCTCATTCTGACACAGGCGGGCTACGAAAAGCATACCCTTTTCACAAAAACCCGCCACTTCACCCCTTTTATGCACATTTTCCTTTTCAGCTCTGCCAAAACTCCACATCTTCTCTCCTCCAGATTCATTCCTTTTCTGACTCAATCCACTTTTTCTTCGGGTCTCCCATCGGATCGATTCCCAACACACTCACCACTTTATATCCGTTTAACCGACCGACTATCATCCAAAACCATCTCAACGTCCTTTCATTTATTCTCTCATTACCCCTTTTTCTCCACACCAAACAACTCTCTAATAAGTTCCATTCCTCATTTGCTATCACTTTCTTTTCACAACCTACACCACGTCACTAACGATTGCCATCTAGAAGACATTGTAGCTTTAAAATCTATACCTCTTATTCAGACCATAGTCCCACTTACTTACATTACACGGGTAACAAACATAACCACTCATGTAAGACCCCTAGCGCACTCAGACTTAGTCCCCTTACACTTCACCAACAAAGTAAATATCCACCAGCCACCTTAGTGCCTTTCACAATTTTCCTTACTACACTCTGCATCATTCCTTCCCTTTTCATCCAACATATATCCTACATATTTAAATTCAAAGACTTTTTCCAGCTGCTCACCATCTAACATAACTTTACACCGAGGACTGCCTCACTCACAACCATATCTTACTCTTATCTACGTTTACTTCAAACCCCTCCTTGACACACCTTACCAATCTTTCACCCAGCTCAATCTCAAACTCTCTTCAGTTCGCCACACAAAACCAATCATCCGCATATAATAGGTAGGGACCCCTCCACTCTCTTCCATTCTTTGATCTCATTTCAAAAACACGCTATCCCTGTCACCCCTAAAATCTAATTCTTCATAACCCATCTATACTACAGATTGACGCCAAGGAATACATAAGCACATCCCTTGCTATCATCCGTATTAATAATAAAACCAATCACTTTTAGACATTATTATTCTTGACACACCTTCACATCGTCATACATACTTTTGATTTCCTTCAGAAGGCTTACCACCAACACCTTATCACTAACACTGCCATAGAGCTTCCCTATAATTCTATATTACGCCTGTTGCAAATCCATAAATCCTAATGCAATTTATTCTTCTCCTCTCTCATTATCCCAATCATTGTTTCAATGTAAAGATTTGATCCACAATCCTCTACCAATTCTAAACGCACCTTTCTTTCCCAAATCAGTTCTTCAGTCATTCGACGCACGCTGCCGACTAAAAATACCTGATATATCTTCCCTACATCAGTGCAATAAAACTAATTACCGTATAATACTTACAGTACCCTTATCCCTCTACCCTTATATAAGAGTACTAATATTGCTCTCCTCCAATCCCTCGGAACTATACACTCCATAAACGCTTTGTAATACACCTTCCAAATTCAAACAATCACCATCGCGCTAAAA
>JABUQX010103067.1:20000-25491 GCA_015478945.1 Trachelipus rathkii | reverse complement strand
AGCATTATATTCTTTGTCAGTATGATGATTAAACAAGTTTTATGCTAAACTTTTGTTAAATATTACGATGTTAATGCATAAAATTACATTGATATGTTAGAGATGATGCTTGCAAAAGTCGTAACTAGTTGACGTTTGTACGATGTTAAGGTACTTTATTGCGGTTAATGCTGAAGTTTGTTAATGTTAGTGTTTTATTCGTGCGTAAGTTGTGTTATGTTTGTCGTTGTACATCATTATTCTTAGTTCAGGTTATGTTTTGTTAGCTTTATTAAATGTGGAAACTGTTGTTACATTAGCATACTTTCGCGTTGCTCTGTATGAATAATTAAACAAGGTTATTGATAAATTCTTATTTAAATATTACTGTGTTCAATAAAATTATGTTAATATGTTAGAGATATTTTTGGGAAAGGTATGAATAGCGTAGCGTTACGTTTGTATGCCAATGTCAGTTTACTTTACAGAGTGTTAAATGTGGAACTTTGTTAATGTTAACAGTTTATTCATGCTTAAGTTGTGTTAGTTCCTCGTTGTACATTATTTTCTTAGTTTCTGGTAATGCTATGTTAGCTTATTAATGCTGAAAACCAATGTATACGTTAGCCCTATATTCGTGCGTTAGTATCTAAGAACTGATCTTTGTACTATGTTATTGTTGTTGTGGTTGTCGAACGAGAATATATACCCTTTTTGAACTGATATGGTTCATTCGTACGTCGTATTCTTGTTTACTTTCTTCTGATTGGTTGAAAGAAAGAATCTCATTACATTTAAGGAATGTTTATACACTATTTTCTTCAGTAGGATAGTTTTTCGCAGTGTTGATACGATGACATCTCTCCGCATCTCTACGCTTGTTGTTGATTATCTCACGAGGAGTTTCGTTATTTCCAACGATGTGTCATTTATATTAAATCGTAAACCGAAGGGTGACTGCTACATTGCTTGTATTCCTGCCCGAGGGTCAAATATAATAAGTATTGCATCACTTTATGCAAATGGTTAAGGCATAAAATCATTTTTCATGTTTAGAGTTGGTATTTTCTGAAAGGAGGCGGAGTCTAAAAGAGATAAGTCTAAAAACTTTACTTTATTCGTCTTTCACTCATTAAGGTATTATGATCGTTAGGTATTGGTATTTGATACATTTTTTGATAACAATGTTACTGTTTCAATGTAGATAACGTTAATATGTTAGAGATATGCTTGGAAAAAAGTATAAATGAGGTTACGTTTTTGTACTAAAGTTATTACTTTTACTGGTGTTTAAGTGGTGCGAAACTTGTAATGTTAACAGTTTATTAGGGCATAAGATGTGTTAGGTTTTCGTTGTACATTATTTTCCTAGTTTCATATGATGCCTATGTTAGCCTTTATTAATGTGAAAGACATTGCTTATGTTGCATATATTCGCTGAATTAGTATATAAAGAACTCAGTGGAACTTGTGCTGTTAAACAGTTTATTCGTAGCAAGTTGTGTTTAGTTTGTCTTTTGTACATTATTTTCTTAGTTGTCATGTTACGCAATGTTTTTAGTTTTATTGATATGGGAAACTTTATTATGTGTAGGAGTATATTTCGTTTGCATCAGTATAATTAATCAATGTTGTGGGAAATTTTAGTTAAATGTTACTGTGTCAGTGTAAGGATTAACGTTAACTATGTTAGAGATGCTTGAACAAAGTAAGATAGTTACGTTTTGCCATTACCATGTTAGTGCTTTTTGGTGTTAAGTGTGGAACTTTGTTAAATGTTAACAGTATATTCATGTTTAAGGTGTGATTAGGTTTTGTCTTTGACATTATTTTCTTAGTCATTGTAACGATATTAGCTTTATTTTGATGTGGAAAACCTTTGTTTTAGAGTAATTCGCGTGATCAGTATTAATTAACCAATTGTGTTGTGAGAAATTTTAGTTAAATGTTACTGTTTCAGTGTAAAGTTAACGTTAATATGTTAGATTTATGCTTGAAAAGTAAGTTTAGGTTACGTTTTGCATACCATGTTAGTTGCTTTACTGGTGTTAAGTGTAGAGAACTTTGTTAATGTTACAGTTTATTCGTGTTTAAGGTGTGATAGGCTTGTCTTTGTACATTATTTTCTTAGCTTCGGTAACGATATGTAGCTTTATTGATGTGAAACTTTCTTACGTTAGCATACTTTCGCCTGCTCTGTATGATAATTAACCAAAGTTGCTGATTAAATTTTAGTTAAATATTACCATGTGTAGTGTAAATTAACATTTGTTATGTTAGAGATATTGGCTTGACAAAGTAAAATAGCGTTACGTATTTTGCATGCTATGTTAGTAACTTTACTGTTGTTAAGTGCGATACTTTGTTAAGTGGTGAAGACTTATTCCTGTTTAGATGTGTTAGTTTGTTGTTGTAACCATTTTTCTTAGTCAGTGATGCATGTAGCTTTATTTTAATTGAAAACCGCTATTGTTTAGAGTATACTCATGGTCTGTATGATAATTGACACACGCTTATTGGTAAATTTTGTTTAAATTATTACCAGTCTTAATTGCTAAAATAACGCGATTATGTTAGAAAAGTGTAAGTTGGTTACGTCTTTGTTTGCTATATTAGTTACTTTACTGTTGTTTAAGTATGGAACTTTGTTAGCGTTACCAGTTTTATTCCTGTTTAAGATGTGCTAAGTTTGTTGTTGTGGGTGGGTTATTTTCATAGTTCAGATGATGCTAAGAAAGCCTTATTTATGTGAAAACTTGCCACCTGAACCTATAGTGTCCGGAGTTTGTATAAAGAACTTGATTTTATGTATGTTTATTCAAAATGATACTCGAAAATTGTGACCTTAAAATCAATAGATCCAATAGACATAGAATGGTCAGGGAGGGAGGTGGATAAGTAGGTTTGGTTGATTAGATTTTTACTGCTTTAGGGTATGTAAAAACGTAAATTTGTAAGCTCAATCCAATATTGGCTGTGTGTGAAAATACAAGCTTAACGACGAAACGTTGGCAATTTTATTTTTTTTTTCTTGATGGTTCTGAAACCATTATTTTCGAAATCTACAGACTCGCTAACTATATATAAGGACACCAACATTGTATCAATACACTAATATTTAATAACTCGGCACCGCACCGGAGCCCGCACCGGTGCAGCTGTCAACTCCTACTCCTCTGAGTCAGACTCTTTCTTCATTCTTTCCCTCCTTATTCATCTTTCATCCTTCTTCATTCCTCCCGACCTCTGTTTTGCTCTCTGTGCTCTTTTTTCACAGTTCGGGACCCCCTATGGGGTTCCTAGGACACCCACACGGCGCTTATAACCATCATATTCGAACCCTACGACCTCGATAACCTATATAAAGACACAAACATTGTTGTTATACGAAATGTTTTTAAAATCGGCACCGCCAGTGCTCCAGCACCGGTGTCGGAGCCAACTTCTCAGATTCCCATACCAAGTCTTTCTAGAAAAATTTCACTCTGAATCCTCTCACCAAATTTCAGCAATTACGAACACTTCGAGTTTTTTAAGGGTGGTGCTCCCCCTTTGCGGGACCACCGGGACTAAACATCGTCTACGACCGAGGTACTCTCCATCTAACACCCCTCCAAATTTTAACCTGATACGATAAACTCAACCCATGTAGAATATATATATCGGATTCAGAACCGGATGCGAAGAAGAAAACGCGGAAAGAAATAATAAAAAAATAATAATAATTAATAAATAATAATAATAATATAAATTTAATAATAATAATAATAATAATAATAATAATAATAATAATAATAATAATAATAATAATAATAATAATAATAATAATAATAATAATAATAATAATAATAATAATATAAAACTGAAGATTATTACAATATGACTTTTCTGCGAAGTAAGTATTTGCAGTAGAAGTGGTAATAGTAGTAGTAGTAGTAGTATTTTGGAATCTATACGCTACATATAAACGAATGCGTTTCGACTCAAGATTCGAATTTCCTTCGAAATCGAATCTTCGACGCGTAATAATTAATAATAATAATAATAATGTGATATGTGTATGCGCACCGGCGCGCTCTGTCTGCGTCTGTCGGTCAAACAGACCTTCGGTCTGTTTGACCTCCAGGTGGTCGGTCGCCCGAACGCTTGTTAGGCCTAATTTCGGTCGCTCAGATCAAGCAACAAAGGCGTAAGCGCAATATCGGCGTTCACCCTCGGGGGACCCCCTCTAATATACATCCTACAGACTTGAAATTTACACGGTTCAAGCTTTATCCTTACATACATTATATTCCAAGTTTCAGACCTATATCTCTTATACCTTTTGAGAAAAAGATGTAGGCGGTCAAATAATGTCACTACTTTATATATATATATTATATATATATATATATATATATATATATATATATATATATAAATATATAATATATATATATATATATATATATATAATATATATATATATATATATATATATATATATATATATATATATATATATATATATATATATATATGTACCGTACTCGTTACATTGTATAAAATTTATAAAGGATATATGTAAGTGCTACCAAGATTTCTGGTACACAGTTGGAAGAAAACCTTGTAGAAGTCCTGTTGTAAAAGCCGAAATAATTGGTGCCTTCTTTCTTGTATATTATCAAGGTCACCGAGGTGACTCTTGTCACCCTTGGAGTGCCTATGGGAATTCAGTTAGTTAGAAAATGTAGATCAGAGTGCGAACATCTTGACGCTCTCTCGGTCATAAAATTGATACTGTAATGATAATTAAATTAAAAGTATTTTAAAAGCAATTAAATTTTGAACTGTGAAATATCTTAATGTGTGTTCATGTAAAATAGTCATTAGACATAATTAATAAAGAAATAAATAAAGAACGTTTCACTATTCCAAAACTATTTTATTATTTGCTATATCAAGGTGATCTCTTAAATAGGGCAAATTAATCATTATAGAGATCAGTCTTGTTAAATATATATATATAATTATTTTATATATATATATATATATATATATATATATATATATATATATATATATATATATATATATATATATATATATATATATATATATATACTATTTATCAGTGGCGTAACCAGGAAGAGAATTTACTACATTGGGTAGGCAGAGTTCATATAATAATATATATATATATATTATATATATATATATATATATATATCATATTATATATATTATATTATATTATATATATATAATATATAATTATATATATATATATATATATATATATATATATTAAGGAAAACGAAAGACATGTCAACAAAGATATTTGCAATATTTATAATACTACCTATTTATTTGTATGAACAGCTTGCTTTACAACTTATATTTACCCAGAATACTTAATTTTTTAAATCACATTTCAACTTGCAGTAATTTCTTTAGGTCTACATTTTTTATAATAAAAGCTGTGCGTTTCTATAGATAAGTTTTAAAGCGGTTTTTTCTTTAATAATAAAAT
>JABUQX010103067.1:0-10000 GCA_015478945.1 Trachelipus rathkii | reverse complement strand
TTCATGGATTGCCAAAAGTACTTCCCGTTCTATGGATAGTTGATATCCATCCGAATCGCACTCTTAACCTGTAATAATACTTTGATGGTTACCGCATTTAGAACATCGTACATAAATTGTAGATCAACAACTGTAGTAAGTGGCTTTGATGTTTATCGCATAGAACACATCTGTTCTAAGACTGTGATCTATTCGATCACGCTGAATTGCTGTAGTTGATGGCTTTGATGTCTTCCGCATAGAACATATCTGTTTTAATACGGTGATCTAATCGACTCACACTGACATAAACCTGTATTAAATATTTCTGATGTTCACCGCATAGAACATATCTGTTCTAAGGCGGTGATCAAATCAATCACAACACAATAAATAAACAAAAAACTAAATACTATGATGTTTGGTAGATTGGAAGGAAGATCTGATCGAAGTGACCACAATCATGTGTTCAATACCACTAGGTAAATAATACGCCTATTAGAAAAAAAATAACAGGTTTTTTTAAATAACTGTAGACAATAAAACAAATAAATAAAACAAAAATACTAAACAGGACTAGCCTTAAGTGGGAGCTGTAAATCTTTGTCTAGTCGGTTCGATTTTCTGTAGGTTCTGCTAGTTCTTGAGTTCTTCTTTGCTTCTTCATTCTTCATCTTCTTCTTCTTATTTTATTATTCATTATTCTTAATTATTAACGAATTTACTATTATTAATTAATTATCATTATATTATTATTATTATTATATTGCATTATTATAATATTATTATTATTATTATTATTATTATTATATATTATTATTATATTTTATTATTATTATTATATTATTATTATTATATTATTATTGATTATTATATTTTTATCATATGTGAGTATTATGCTTATTGTTATGCTTATTGTTATTGTTTAGTTATTGTTATGTTATTGTGATTGTTATGCTTATTGTTATGGTTATGTGATTTATTGTTATTTGTTATTATTTTTTTATATATATAAGTTCTTCAATTCTTCTAAATAGTTTTTTATTTTCAGAAGAAATATTATTAAGGACTATTCGAGAATAAAAAGAAGTTAAAACTTTTAATATTATACCAATATTTCGCCTGTATACTTCAGGCATGATCACGGTTAACTAACTATTATTTAAAATGCAGCTTACAAAAATAAATTTTAATGATTTAAAAAAACTCAGATTTTTATTTTACATTAATTGGTGAAGTTTAAAAAATTAATTTGATGAAAAAATCAAAAAAGGCTTACAGATTTTCAAATACAGCTAGTTACATGGATATAGCTGTAGCATGCAAAACAACAAATATTCAAAAAACATTCGAGCATTCATTCATTTCATTAAATTTTACATTGATAATTTGTCAAAATTTGACAAATTTTTCTAGGGAAGAGCGAAAATTAAACATAATTGTAAAGGAGCATGTTATGTCAGAGAAAAGAGTTAATTGTTAGAAGCGTACTAGCACACCGAGGACTAGTAGTCCTCATATTTATAGTACCCGTGGTCCATTGTCGGAGGATACAAAAGGATTGTGGTATCAATTTAATTGCAAAGAAGTAGGATGTAATTCCTCTTAATGCGGATAACACAACTTAAACTTTAGAACCCGAAATTATGCAAACACAGGTTAAACCCAGAAAAATAATGGAGCATTAAACGAAGGATCACAAAATCGCCCTCCTACAGTTGAAATTGCTAGTTGTTTTAAAATTTTATTTCAAGTAGGTAATTTCAACAATCTTCGTTATGGCAGAATCCCCTTTATTAAAAAACGTAACCGGATTAGTCAATGTGAATTTAGATGAAAATGAATTGAATGTTTGAAGTGTTTTTTTGAATATGGTCTGTTATTGCAGGTTTACAACCTGAGTATCCATGATAATAGATGTATTTGACTAAATAATGTAAGCTTTTTGTATTTCATAAAAATTATTTGTTAAAACTTCAACAACTTAATGGTAAAAGTGAATTTTAGTGTTTTAATATTTAGAAGATTTATTGTGTAAGTTTGGAGGTATTAAATAATAGTTAGTATTAAACGCGAATTCTGCCTGAAGTATTACAGCGAAATATGCGTCTATAAATTAAAAGTTTTTAACTTCTTTATTTGCCACAATAGGTCCTTGTAAATTTCCTTCTGAAATAAAGCTATATTTAGAAGAATTGAAAAATTTGTAAAAAGTACATTAAAAAGACGTGATCCAAATTTTCTAAAATATATTTCCATTATATTATATTATTGTCTTCAATTTTAAAATATTAATCATAATTATGATATTATTTATATATTATTTATTATTATTATTATTATTATTATTATTATTATTATTATTATTATATATTATTATTATTATTATTATTATTATTATATTATATTATATTGATATTATGATTATTTATTATTATATTTTCTCATTTATTTTTTGATGTTTATTAATTTTTTGATTTTATTTTTATTTTTATTTTTTATTTTTTACCTTTTCTTTAAAAATTATTTTTAATATTACATTTTGGTTTTTATTTTTATTTTATTTTTTTGTTTTCTAACAAAGAATGGATATTGTTCTTTCATTTTTATTTTTAATTAATATATTATTATTATTATATTATTATTATTTATTATTATTATTTTATTTATTATTAATTATTATTATTATTATTATTATATATATATTATTATATTATATTATTATTAATTATATTATATTATCATTATTATTATATTATTATGATTATTATTATTATATTATTATATTATTATTAATTATTATTATTATTAATTATTATTATTATAATTATTATTATTATTTATTGTATATTATTATTTTATAAGTTATTATTAGGTTTACTTCTTGTCCCTATTTTTACTAATCTAATAATGGCGATCGTCTATTCATCCACTATTTTAAAATTCTCTTAATTAATATTTAATTATTACCATCGTTTGTTCATTATTGATTATATATTATTATATTATTATTTATTATTAATTAATTATTAGTATTATATTATTACTATTTATATATTAGTATTATATTATTATTATTATAGTTTTATATTATTATTATTATATTTTATTATTATTATTATTATTATATTATTATTTATTATTATTATATTTTTATAATTATCTATATTATTTTTATTTTTAATTATTATTTATTGTATGATTATTTATTATTAGTAATTAATATTATTCTTATTATTATATATTATTATATTTTTATTATATATTATGGATTATATGTATTATATTATTATTATTATTATTATTTATTATCTATTATTTTATTATATATTTTATTATTATTATTTATTATTATTATTATATTATTATTATTATTATTAATTATTATTATATTATTATTATTATAAAACTGTGATTAATATTATTAATATTATTATTATTATATATTTAATTACTTGTACCATTTACTATTGAAAATCTGCCTTAATCTGTTCTTAAGTTGACCTTGAAATTGATACTCTCTAAAAAACATCTGGTCTCTATTGCACTTACATGCCCCGCTCTCTCTCTCTCTTTCTCCTCTCCTCTCTCTCTCTCTCTCTCTCTCTCTCGTCTCTCTCTCTCTCACTCACTCCCTCTCACACACACACATTACAACCTCTCTCTCTCTCACACAAAGACACACCCCACTCTCTCTCTCTCACCTCCCTCTCTCTCTCTCTCTCTCTCCTCTGATCTCTCTCCTCTCTCTCTCTCTTCTCGTTCTCTGCTCTGCTCTCTCTCTCTCTCTCGTCTCTCTCTCTATCTCACCCTCTCCCTCACGCTAACTCTCTCTCACTCTCTCTCTCTCATACTCCCTCTCTCTCTCACTCTATATCTCATACTCCCCCTATCTCTTTCCCTCGAAATTGTTCTTATTATTCTTAAGTTGACCTTGAAATTGATACTCTCTAAAAAACATCTGGTCTCTTTTTCCTTTCTACAACTAATTTAACGAATGAGCTCTCTCTCTCTCTCTCTCTCTCTCACTCCCTCTCTCTCTCTCATTCCCTCTCTCTCTCACACACACACATTACAACCTCTTTCTCTCTTTCACTTTTTTTCTCACACACACCTCTCTCTCTCTCACTCCCTCTCTCTCACACTCAGACTCTCACTTTCTCTCTCTATCTCTCTCACACTCCCACTCTCTCTCTCTCACACTCCCTCTCTCTCTCACTCTCTCTTTCTCTCTCCCTCTCTCTTCCTCTCTCTCTCACTCTCTCTCTCTCTCTCTCTCTCTCTCTCTCTCTCTCTCTCTCTCTCTCTCTCTCTCTCTCTCTCTCCTCTCTCTCTCTCTCTCTCTCTCTCTCTCCTCTCTCTCTCTCTCTCTCTCTCTCTCTCTCTCTCTCTCTCTCTCTCTCTCCATCCCTCTTTCTCTCTCACTCTCTCACACACACACTCGATCTCTCTCACACTCACTCTCTCTCTCACTCCCTCTCTCTTTCTCTCTATCTCTCTCGCTCCCTCTCTCTCACTCTCTCTCTCACACTCTCTCTCTTTCACACACTCTCTCTCACTCCCTCTCTCTCACTCCCTCTCTCTCTATCTCTCTCACTCCCTCTCTCTATCTTTCTCTCTCTCTCACGTTTTTTATCTATCTATCTATCTATCTATCTATCTATCTATCTATCTATCATTCTATCTATCTATCTATCTATCTATCTATCTATCTATCTATCTATCTATCTATCTATCTATCTATCTATCTATCTATCTATCTATCTATCTATCTATCTATCTATCTATCTATTCTTTTGCTACTACCTAATATCTATCTAATCATATCTATCTATCTATCTATCTATCCTATCTCCTATCTATCCTATCTATCTATCTATCCTATCTATCTATCATATCTATCTATCTATTTTCAACACATTTTACAGAAAAAGGTCAGTTTCGTATCTGTAAGGAGTGCACGTTGTTGTGTTTTCTCGTGTTGGATTGTCAATGTACATAGATTAATTAAAATAATATAAATAAGGAATACTAATAATATAATGCAGAGAGTTTCTCATATCGTTATTAATAATTTTTAATAAAAGATAATAAAAAACTAAATATATGAATTTAATTTGAATAAAAAAATAATAAGAAATAATAAATAATGAATAATAATAATAAAGAAAATCCTCCGAGTTATTTAAAAAAACTGAAATATTTTGAGGAAACATTGACTGAATAAAGTAAATGTAATGTAGAACAATTGCGCTTTGTACTTCAAAACCGTAGAATGAATTTTAAAATAATACCGAATTTATGTAACATGAGAAAGAAACCATTTTGCTATTTTATACTTATTACACGGCTAAAGATGATTGTAAAGCAGTAAGTCAATAGAACAAAACGTGATATAACTTGGTGTAGAGGGCTGCTAGGGACTTGCTTTACTATTTAGCTGATTTATTGCTTTAGGTACGTAAAATATATGTTTTTAATAAAATTTTCATAAATTTTAAAGTAAAAAATTATTTTAAAACTTGGTAGCTATAAAAATTTAGAAAACAAAAAGTCGTCATAATTAATAATAATATAAAAAAAATTCTGTTGCTTCAAAGATAATGATTTATGTATTGAAGTTTTAAGGAAACTTTGAAACATATTTTTAGTTATAATGAATGCAGTACATATAAATGTACGGTGGTTTTAATTAAAACATTAAAATGTTTTTACATAAATTATAGTTGTTATGGTGTCATTACAAAAGAAACTTATTTGATATGTTTTTAAACAGTTGTATATTTTTTAATGAACAGGGATGTTGTGTGTGTGTTGTGTGCTGTGTGTGATGTGTGTTGTGTGTGTGTGTGTGTGGATGTGTGATGTGCGTGGTGTGTTTCGTGCTGGAATGTCAATGTACATATATGATAATAATAGTCATGAAGTAAAATGGACTAAATAATATAAGATAATAATAATAATAATAATAATAAATAATAAATAATACATAATAATAATAATAATAATAAATTAATAATAATTTTAATGAATAAAATAATAATAATCAATAATAAGTAATAATAATATTAATATTAAATTAATTACAATGTGTGTGTGTAGAGTGTGTGTGTGTGTTGTGTTAAATAGTAATAATAGGTATGAAGTAAAATGAACACTAAGTATTCAATAACTACTATACACGTAATAGATAACATGCTTCATTTAATGTATTGTTTAAAGTAATGGCCCAACATTCATTGCCAATATATCTTTCATTTGTTCTTATATTTACGTGTATGATTGTAGCGGCCGTCCGCGAAAAACTGTGAAAGTATGGTTGATAATTCGATGATTGTAAATGACAGCCAATGAAAACTGGTTTCTCGAGACTTACTTTTGAGAAGCTAATTTGATGGTTGTCATTCACAAAAACATGTGATAATAATAATAATCTACTATTATTATATTCATTATTATTATTATTATTAATTTATATTTTAAACTGTTAAAAGGATACTACACAGATTATTATGCAATCTTTTGTATATTATATATTAACATGTGTGATGAATAATGTTTAATTACGATGTATCATAATGGAACTCACAATGTATAAATGCATTTAGGCTTTTATGTTTCGATTTTAGCAAGAAAATTGCTGCATTCTTGGAACGAAGCTTCCAATTGTACAAGAAATACCCAATTATCGGTCTTGCTAAAATGTGTAATATAACATTGTTTTTGTAAAATACACTAATAAAGCTGAATATTAATCATTTTATTAAATTTTAAGAACTTGTGATTGGATGCGATTAACGTAAAACTGATTGACGAACGATTTGTATAAAATAGAATAAACTTCATGAAATATTTGAGATCTTTTTGCTTTCATTCGTCGTTACTAAAGGTGCTTACAGTTGGTATGCGCTTGTCGCCATTTATCAAATTTTTATATTTTTTTGTGTGCATAATGCATGTATATATATATTCTTATTTTATATTTTTGTTAAAGTAATCTGTAGTAATGTTTTTAAAGTAAAATTGCTGTTTTAATTTTCAATTGTGGAAAAGTATCCGTGCTTATTTTCTTGTAAAGCTAATGGTGTTTAATCCTGTGTTGAAATCATAATTGTGTTTATTGGTAATTCGCATTGCCCTATTTTAAAAAGCATCGTCTGTTGAATGCGATTTGCAAATGCATTTTGTCTGCGGTGTTGCTATATATCACTAGCATTAAGGGTATTTATCATTGAAGTGTATTTATTTTAATATGGTAAAGATTCTTTTGTGTTAACAAATATAAAGTGTTTAACGATTAAAATTTTATTGTTTTATACACGAAAAATTGCCAAAGTCACATTTTATTTATTCAAAATTAAGATTTGTTATATTACTAGTTGGCAACTCTTTGCTTTAAGACATCAGCTGTTATTTGATCAGCTGGTTTTGCATTCATTTGTTCACACTGACAAATCGATGTTTTAAGTAATTTCTAAAAATATTTAAAATATTACAAGTAAATACTTTTTAATCTTGTTGTAAGTCAATCGTCTATCAGTATTTGTTAGTATATTTTGCTTAATTTATATATATCGTTGAACATCAATATATATATATATTATGTATATTATAATATATTATATATATATATTTATGGCGAAGATTCTATATAAAATATGGTAAAGCAATATTGTTGCATATCTTGATTTATTTTTTTCTAGAGCAAATATTTAATATTTTTAAGACTATATATAATATTACCTTGGGCCAGTACATCTATTTGGCGTTCGATATTTGCCGGTGCGCATATAAAACGGATACCTCTATCGGACATCCCGGATACATGTTACATGGAATGTATAAAACCTGCTAGGATAGTTATTGACTACTATATAATATTATCTTGTATATTATATATATAGTATTAATAACTGAACTATAGTTACTGAAGATTCTATATGTGCAGTGCGCATGTATGCGAATACCCACGGATATTCGGATACATGTTCATGGACTATAAAATCACTAGTTTGTAAGCACCCAGTACATTTATTATTTTTTTTATTAAAAAATGATTTCTAAATAGTATCCTCAGTGGTATTCATTGCAGTAAAATTTCCAAACGCTGTTTTAGCTTTTTCCATTTCTCAATAACCTTCAATTACATTGCTTTAAGTCATTAAAGGACGTGGTTTTCGTGATTGTGTAATATTGATCACAAAAAGGTTCATTCTAGATAAGGAAAGTATGACGCTGAAACTGCTTTACATAACGACTAAAAGAACTCGGCCCAAACCGTATGCTATCCACATTGAAGCGGTACTCTAAACAGGATTAAGCATTGGTTGACAGTTGTAAGCTATGAGTTGCACTGAGCAATATTGCACAAGGCCGATAGCTCACTCTAACAAAGAGGCCTGAGATCACTGTACGATTACAGGTTTTGGAAATTCTAAATAAGTGGTTTAGATTGAATTGGATTGTCCACGGGGCTTCCTGCCAAAGGATTTTGTTCATCAGTTCGAAAGAGTAAGTGTATGACATCGATATTCTAATATCTTTTTTAACCAATCGCACATAATAATAATAGATTAATAATAATAATAATAATCAATAATAATAAGAATAATAATAATTAAATAATAATAATAATAATAAATAATAATAATACATAATAATAATTAAATATAAACGCACCTGGTAAAAACTTATAATAATAATAATAAATAATAGATAACAAATAATAATAATACGAGAGAATAATAATAATAATAATAATAAATAAATAATCAATAATAATAAATATACATAATAAAATTTGAATATTGAATCTAATAATAATAATAAGAATCTAATAATAGATTAATAATCAAAATAATTAATAATAATAATAATGAATAATAATAATGAACTAATCAATAAAAATAAAATAGTATAATAAAAAATTTATTATAAACAAAAAGTTTGATTAACACGTTAATCAATAATAATAAAATTCTATCTGTTCGAAGAGATACAAATGATATACTATAGCACAGTTAAGTTTTAGAACTGGCTTGAAATAATTTTAGTTAATAATTGAAAAAGTAATATAAATGTACGTTTTTACATTAAAAACATTAAAATGTTTAATAATAATATGTTGTTCATACAAAAAGAACTATGGTTGATATGTTTAAACGTCATGTTTGTTATATATTTAAGAACAGGGGGGCGTGTTGTGATGTACCTTTAATGTTAAGTGCAAATTTGTTAGTTCGTAGTCTTATTCGCCTATGTGTGTTTAGTTTCTGTTCGATGTGTGCTGTGTGTTGATCTGTACATGAATATTCTTAGTCATGTTATGTATGTTTTAGCTTTATTAAAGTAAAAACTTTGTATACGATTACATGATCATCCGAAGAGTACTATATTTTTTTTGTGCTATTTGTACACAAGAAACCATCGGATACTCAATATGATATGAATCAATATAGTCATAGTCAAAAAGTCCAATGGGTGAGGTGGTAGGCAGATCTGATGATTACTGATTACTGCTTTAAAATCAGTCGGCTTTATAAGCTATTACACTTTACTATGATTTTATTCAAAGAACTTATTTCCCTAGTAGTTCTGGATAAAACTTTAATAGTTTGCAAGTTATTCGTGGTCTGAATATAATTAGACAAGGTATACCCTTGGATGTAAATTTGTGATTGTTAAATATGTATGTGTGCTGTGTTGCCGGATGTAAATTACCGCTTAAATGTTATAGATGAATGCTATGGAAAAAAGTATTGAAAAGGTTACTTTGATAAGTTAGTTACTTTACTCTGTGTTTAAGTGATGAACCTTTTAATGTTAACAGCTTTATTAGTGCGTAACTGTTTAGTCTTGCGTTGTACCAGTTTCCTAGTCAAGTATGAAGCTATGTTAGCTTTATTAATGTGAACATTTTGTTTGTTAGCATATATTCGTTGGTAGTATAAAAACTCTTTTTTGCTATTTATATTCCAAATGATACATCGAAATGCTACGAATTTCGAGTAGATGTTTATAA
>JABUQX010103066.1:0-29207 GCA_015478945.1 Trachelipus rathkii | reverse complement strand
ATAATCTACAATTATGTTTGCTAAATACTATATAAGTCATTAATCAGAAAAATATATAATTACCTTTCTAATTGAAATAATTAAAACTAAACAAAGTTTAAAATAGTGAAAATACAAAAATAATTTTTACTCAGTTGTTCTCGAAGTCTTAATTAGAAACATGATTTTTCACGTTCCTTTTGCATCCACATATTTATCCAACGTTTACATGATTTAATCCGATCATTTCCTTGGGAGATCCCATCTCATTATATGCCCTAGAAATTATACAGTTTCCTTTACTATTTTCAAGTTTTAGATTACCATCATATAAACACCAATTTAGGCGAAATAATTTGCTATTACAAACATCTTGATGAAACATATACTAATCTCTTTATTGACATTTGCCTCTGAGTCGTATTAAATCTTTAGTACCTCGGCTACCAGTCATCAGAAATGTAGTTCTTTACAATAATTTATTAACACATCACACTAGTAGGCACACAAAGGGGTACGGGCGATTGATGAATACAACTGCAGAAGACGGTGCATAAATTCTCTCCATGAGAATGGTTATTTCAAAGTACATTCTACTATTATGCCATTTAGATGAAAGCAGTAAAGTTATGGGTTTACCAAAATATAGCGTTTTCTCCCTGGTGAGCAATTTGCTTGCATAACTCTTGCAGAAGCATGACAAAATCCACTAGTTTACTTTACAAGTTGTCTCCATCTCGCTGTAGTTATTAGTTTATGATGGGATTTTGAAAATGCACGGTATAAGAACTTTTTTATGAATCGTGAGAGACGCGAACATGGGTACTCTATCCTAAGTTACAGGTTGCGACGAGCAAAAAGTTGCGATGATAGAATGAGGAGATTGAAAGCAGTGGCGGTATGTTACATTGTTATTTCACATAGTTGTAGGGAGCGCGTTTTACTAACACCTATAATGTTCATACGAACACTCTTGTGCATGTGAGTTAGTCTACCTCCACTAGAGATATGTAATATTAATGCTAGTGACTCATGCATGTGTATACCCCAGAGGGTACGCTGATTCGTAACACATCTTCTACATAATATGGGATATGATCGTTGGTGTGAACTAAAATGAAAAAGATGTTAGAGTGAACAATGAATAGAAATAAGGGCTAAAAAGGCCACTTTGTGCTAGTAAATGGGTCCACTCTCGTAAGAGGTTACTAAGCTGAAGGTTGAGACACACACTGTATGAAATGATACCCTCTTATCCATCAGGATTTTCTCAATAAAAAGTAAAACAGTTTTTAAAGAGCTCTAAAGGCCTTTTTCTAACATAAAGAAGAGCAAGTATGATTATTAAAACACTTCCTTTGATCCTACTGGCTATGAAAAAAATACAAGAAATTGATTTATAGAGAAGTGGGTTAGAATCACTATTTTCTAGGAAATTGAAACTATAAAGATTAGTTATGTTGACCATAATAACCTAAATACTATCACTATTAAGTACCTAGCTAAACATACCTGTAGTCCCTTCAAGCCTAGATATGACTCAGCTCCAGAAATGGGTAAGGTGAAACACTCTAATATTCTTTAAATATATTTCCCTATTTCTTTCTTATTACCAATACTATATCTCTTATTCACACATACGCATATACACATAGGATCTTCTTCCTTTATTAAATTTCGTAAAATCATATATAATAAGGAAAGCCCAAATTGTATAATATATGGGACTTGAGTACTATTCATCACTCAAAATATTTTCTGAGGTTGAACCCATTCAAACACATGTATTTGAAAAGCTCTCAAAAAGTGGGATGCACAGTAAATCAACACTGACGGTAAGTATTACTATACTTACTTTATGGTCCCTCTATGTTAGACTTCGACAAGCTAATGAACCATAATATCATGTCCAATTATAGATAAGATATCGAAAATACCTATCTTCTGTATTTTGTAGCGACCTGTTATTTGCACTTATCTAATTATACCTTAGATAGGTTTACTTATATTATTAACAAACAGAAAGAGGAGCTAATGACAAATATAGGGAATTCTCACAATTGCTAGTAAAGAGATCAATTATGAGAGGAGAGTACCACGGCCCTCCCAGATGGGAGAATTGGATACGTGGGGATAGTCTTCTTAATACAAGAAGCGTCGTTTGAGAAGATTCAGGAATCTTGATATTACACGTGGGGATTCTTCGAGATAAGAATCAGCTAAAACCATAATGAGTTCAAATTGACTTAATATACGTGCACTATTATGCAAGATGGATATATCAAGTTTTCGACTCATTTGTACTATAGAGTCTCACTATATATATATCGATTAAGAAGAGTAAGTAAGATAGAGAAAAACAATCTCACTCTAGATGTTATATATTCTAAGAACCAACGGGAACAATGGTGGTAGTAGATTTGTTTATAAGAAGTTACCCAGATATGCGTTTGTAGGACTTAAATATGTGCTCCATAAATTACTATCCTATTTATAAAATTTTATGTTTAGAGGAGAGCAAATGTTATATACAGTGATCTTCATTCATATAGAGATATGAGAAACATAATTGAATAATATTTGAATTTTATTGAGTCGCCGAGATTATTCACAGTTGATCTCCTACAAATCTTCATTGAGCATATTTAAAGCCGCTATCATGAGGATATAATTTAACCTTTTAATTGGTTCCTACAAATGTAAAATAAGTAGACTTGAGCGTCTGAGCACCTAATAAGGTGTGCTCTCTCGTAGAGCACTATCCACGTACTAGTACATTGGGAGGTTGTTAAAATATATCCTTGAACACGATGGACTTATCATCTGGAGAGCATGTAGTGAGCTTCCATTGAGCCTTGTCTATAAGAAAACTAACAAAAAAACATAAAAAAAGAACATAAAACCGAAAGTTCTAAAATCTTTGATATACTTTATTTATTGTCTCAAATCTCAAATTTGTTGGAAAATCTTGAAGTGAAGAAAAATAAGGAAAACTCAAAAATTTGAAAATCATAGTGAATGAGTTTTAATATATCTAATTTGTACTTTCCTGTACCATAACTCATGAACATATTGACATATATTCACGTGCCAAAACATACCTGTGACAGTTAAGTTATTTACTAGGAGATTACTTCGTAAAGCAAATATGACGAAGAAGTGCGAATGGTGTTGATATGTCAAGAGAGAGGAGATTATTATGTTGAGTGCTTGAATCACACGATGCATTTTTCTGTGTCTAAAAACGTAAGTGTTATAACGACCAATTAGATTCAAATATAATATATCAGTGATTTATATATAAATTGCCAGGAAAAACTCCCACTCAAGAGTATGAAAATTATTTCCTAAATGGAGAAGGAGTGGATAAGTTATGGTCAAAAGAATCGTCATCACGCGAACTTATTAATGTAACAAAATGAAACGAAATTACCATATCCTCACGTTGTAAATGATCTGAGTAATGAATGCATTAAGCGTGGTAACACAGTCCAGCGTGTTGGTATAAATAAAAATGTTCTAAAATCATTATCTGATTATTAATTATATTGTGAGAATTATTTTCATTGGATTTTATCTCTACTCAATCAAGACACGAGAATGTAAACTGAAGTACAATTTATCTATCACCACGTAATTATATTAGGGAAAACCAGATTAAAATGGATTTTATAGAACAATATAATGAAAATTATAATTAGCGATATCCTATTCAGAGATATAACAAATGGTGAGTACACCAAAGTATATTTCTTTTTATTATTGTCCATAATCCCAGTTATTTTATATGAGTCAAATGATGGTATTAAAAGTCGACACATCTTTTTACCTCGAACTCGAATACAATTTTCAAAGATTTAAAGAATATTTTTCATTTATTCCAGAAAAATAGCAGAAAGCACAATGCCTAATTATAGATAGAATAAAGAGGATCTATAGATAGAATACAGATATAAATGCAAGAGTATTAAAACTTTACACAGGGATAAATGCAGTTGTTAAGTCTTGGTATATACATTCCATTATATTCATTCTGGAAACCCTAAAACTCCCCTATGCCTACATGCTAATCTCAAAGTTTCTTAAGAAAAATTATTACACAGGGATGGTTTTTAATCAGTACATCTTAACTTTGGGTAGAACCGAATATTTATCTGTACTTTTAGCCATGGAGAAAACGACGACACAATTTTTTTATCACACTGGAAATATTATTCTGTATCATTGACCATTATAGAAATATATCCATAATTTCAACAAATTTTACTTGTGGCAATTAGAACAGAAACGCCTTGTCATTAAAGAATATATTTAAACACACTCGCTCTATCGGGGCTAAATGTAAACCTGATACCATTAGTGTTGAAGCGACGAGAATATCAATAGATTATTAGAGATCGATTTATATAGGAATCAAGAGATAAACTTTTGACAATTTTAATAGATGTCTTTTGTACAAAGCTTAATTATATAATTATTGCAATTATTTGTACTTTACTTCATAATTGATTTATTTACTTTTTTGTGGCTGGGTCTACCTTTCAGAATCGAATTTATACGCAAGTGGAGTTTGTGGAAACACTTTGCTGATTTTTTCCCAGCGAAGATTATAAAGACGTGTGATTACGACCCCACAAAGAATTATATATTCGCGTAAAGGGAGTTAAATAATTGTTGTTAACCTTTTGTCACTACTAAATTTGAGGTTTCGTACATAAGATATATTTTGTAAAAAATAAAAATTAAGGAAATTTGTGCCTTGTATCGTGTTTCATTAAGGGAATGAGTAAATCTTATTTGTAGGTATTGATGACAGAATTTAAGAACTAATTTGGGAGTAAATTTCTATAATTTCACTTGCTTTCTTTAAACAAAAAATTTTGCCATAATAAACCAATGAGTTTAACAGGTAACTTGAAAGTTTTTTAATCATTCTCTTCTCTATCAATAACCTATGGCTGTGGCAAATCAGGAAGGTGTTTGTTGCAAATTTGTTTTGTCTCAACGAGAAATCTCAACTCACTATATATACGACTCTCTTTTTATGGTAAGTCAAGCCACACATTCACATTCATAGAGAAGGAGTGTGATGCCTAATATTATCCATAACCATAAGCTAATGAATAAAGAGACTTTCTCATATCAAATTCAAAGAGCTGATCAACACGTACAGTGACAACATGCAAATCAAAAATTATATATAATTGCCACCATTAATACTACTTGGTGAAATCATCAATACCAAAAGGCAACCCTTAAAAGAAACTTATATAGCACATGAATCTTAACTTTTACCTTTTTTATAGAACTGCTTAAACCTCATCATAAATAAAGCCTTACAAAACCTCTGGATGACATTTTTAATCTGACAAGGTTAACCTGACCGGGCCCCCTACCCATCAGATTTTAATTTTTTTCTACCTCTACCCTACCGTGCGTACCATTGTTATCGAATCAATATATTGTTTTATATTCGAACGAAAAAGTGATTTTTCTGGGGGTACCTGTCAGATATTAAAATGTCAGAGGTTGGAAGTTCATTTGTCACACCATAGTTACAAAAACACGTTAGTTAAGCAAATTTGAAAAATTTTGATATTCTAAATTCTAATAGAAATTAAATTCATTAGATTACAAAAGTCACTTGATTCTCAAAAGGTTATAAATACTGCAAATATCAAGTGTTAATTACCTTCGACAATCTCGCTTCCCAAGATAATTGTAATTTTTTTTAAATTTGGAGAAACAAACACTAAAAATATGATTTAAACGTTTACATCGCAGAAATAAATTTCAATTTCCCGCAAATTTTTATAAACTCCTTCAAAATTATCATCATCATGCCAGGGGGGTAAATTTTTCTTTATGAAGTCTAAATTCCCGAAATTTGTAAAAAAAAGAAAAATAATAATAATAATATTTTCATATAAAATGGGCCTTCTATTAGATTCGTATAATACTAATTTGAAAAGGCAAAGAAAAATAAAAAAAAGGTAACATCATTGATGTTTTCTATATTTTTCTGAAGAATATAATTGAACGCGGGAGTGCTTCCAATTTTAAATTCTAGAAAACCATAAAAATCTTTATCGATCTTCCTAATTTCTTTTTGCATATTGTTTCTAAACCATTTAATATCCCATGAATTGTTTATTTCACTTTCTAGAGTAATCAAAATCATAAAAAATAGTGCATTATAGACTTTATTACCAAACTAATCACACGATATGAGAGAGAAATTGGTATATCAATATTTTACCAAGTATTTAATAAGTTGGTGAGATTCATCTTCCAAATTTTCACTCTTTTTGGGATAATTTCAAATGGGGATTTTTATATCAATTATTGCAGTTGTCATCATTTGTAAGAAATCCGAACAATTCAAAATAACCCTCTTCACCTTCATCTTCAAATTCCTCGAGTCCAAAATCTTCTTCGGATTCTTCAGAATGATGATGATTTTCGCAATTGAATTTTTACTTTATTGATTTTCAATTTTTGTTTCACTATTCTCTTTGGTTTAATCACAGTCTGACTTGGATAAATATATCTAGACATATTTATGACTCCGTTTTTTTTTTTACTTTTTCGCTTTTTTTTTTTTTTTTCTTTCAAAATGGGCCTTAGCAAACACAGTCCACGAACCGGGACGATACTTTCTCCCCCGACGAAAGACTTCTACGATTCAATCCCCTCCCAACGACTTCGACTTCCTGAGTTTCATAACTAAATAAATTATACGATACGCTTTCAATGCTACAGATGATCGGCTTTGTTAGAAGCGATGCAGGAACCAAACTTGGCGATACTACCTATTAAATTGGAAGAACCTTTTTCTCCTCTAAATTCTATCTTATCCAATACGACAAATTCACACCCGCCTCTCCAAGTCTCTCTTGCACTACCAGCCACGCTTACCACCATAGCCCTGCGTGCGAATCTCTCTTCTCTAAAGTCTTCTCTCCTGACTTTGCTTAACTCTCAGGATTCTGGCTCGGTCATGCTCCGATATGATTCCTACGTGAACGGTCTTTAGCCAATTGAAACTTATATTCTGCATCCTGTATCTATCCCCCCACTATTCCAAGAATTCTATTCTTAGACGCTTCAGTTAACACACGTCCATCCCTCTGATAGGCCTGCATTAATATCCCCTTATTTTCTCTTTACTAACTGAACCTCTGCATCCTCCTGCGATTCTATTATCCCAGTTACCTCAATATATGCTTCATATAAAGAGCCA
Source organism: Trachelipus rathkii (assembly GCA_015478945.1). Taxonomy (NCBI): domain Eukaryota; kingdom Metazoa; phylum Arthropoda; class Malacostraca; order Isopoda; family Trachelipodidae; genus Trachelipus; species Trachelipus rathkii. The sequence goes on along the minus strand of JABUQX010103066.1, from coordinate 21,985 downwards.
CAATCAAAAGATAGGATTCCGAAACTTTATTATTCTTTGGAACACAAGAGACAAAACTACCACAGTTGGTCACACGTGGTATCAGCTTTAACATTGGCCTTGATTTCGACTCAATCTTCTGATAAAGGAAGTTGGGATGGAAATAGGGGCAAGTAGAGCTAATCTACTAATGTTACATTAGTTGTCAGTTTCTATTTGTATGACACTTCTCTGCTTGTTCATAGCAAAACTTATCGCTGCTCTTGTAGGATAGCTAAGTTTTTAGGTATCCTTTTCCATAAGCAGTAAAACCTCTTACGAAGTGGACCCTATTTACTAACACTCAAAGTGGCCTTTTTAGCCTCTCTTTCATTTTCATCATACTTCTTGTCTGGTCCTTTCTTCAACATACCCTGAGATGTCCGACCGCATATGCAAGATCTCCATATCTTAGGAGCGACTACACTGCCACATTTTAATTACGAGCATTGTTAAACCCTCTCTCACCTGACTCATATGCACCCCCCACCTCGTGGCGGAGGTGCCGCTTGGTGCCCTTGTCCCGGCCTGGTGCCCTTTGCGTCTCCTCACTCTCATACTACCTACATTCGAACACCTATCCTTATTCTCATCACTTAGAACACTGCTAGTACTAGGTTTCCTGCTCCTCCTAGCGTCTCAATGGAGCAATTGCTACGTGGGAAATAAGTAGGTCACGTAGCGTGCTTGCCAACCCATGCTAAATCAACCACTCTCTCCTTGAATTATCACGCCTTCTATCATTCCCTAATCGCCGAGTCGACCTCCTTGTACGCGCCACCATCAATAAGTCCCATGTCCCATCTGCTAAACACCGCATTTGTGAAACCTAGCAGGTCTAGTTTTACTCTCGGAACTTATTAAAAAATTTATACTACCGATCAGAATGGGCACTCTTTATTCTTAAGTGATCACTATGTTATGCTAATCGCACGGTACATAGGCTTATAATGTGGTCAAACGTCTGTTTTAACTAGTGTCAATACATCAATAGCTACCCTACCCAGAGTGTCATAATTTGCTGCAGGGACTCAGCTTTTTCTCTCTATTTCACTTCTCTTAAACTGTTTAGTTAATACTCCAAAAAAGCAATAGTCATAATAGTATAGTTATACTAAATTCATCATTTTACTTTTCCCATTAGTTGTCCAATTATAACTTTCAAGCCAGCAAAATCATTCTTAATAGTAATACAAAACTTACTTAATATCCTTATTTGATATAAATATAAAGATCTTAAATTTTTTAAAGACTTTAATAATAAACAATTCTATAATTATCGCTTATATGTTCAAAGTCTTTTACATTTTTCATATTCATAACCCACTTTTCTCATAAGCAGATCCGTAGATTTCCAAATCGGGATAAAATGCCATCCAGGACAACGCTCAGTTCATCGTAGTACTAGTCCTTCATTTGGTGACAATTTCAAAGGACTCTAACTCTGTACATTCCGCTGCATGCAAATATATTAGAAATTTAAGTCTGGTGATGTCTCCACGCACCATGGCTTCATATTTGTCCAGTTCCACATAAAACTATCTCTAACTCGGATTTTCTTGAATAAAACTAAAAAGTTTATTTCCACCCAGTAAGTTTTTACTCTATTTAAGTTAACAATCTTGGTACAGTTCAGAACAGGATCAGCAAATGATATTATTTATGTTTGAAATTTTTTTTTATTTTATTTTTAAGAGTACCACAGAAATTATGAATCAAGATTCTGATGACTTAAGCTTTCACGAACAGAGTATGAAATAAACTTATTTTTAAACTGCTCAACAATTTTCCATCACCATGTCTAGAGAACTTTTTTAGGAACACCAGTATCTCCACCCCATCTAAGCACACAGGAGATAATGGAGGGAATCTCCAAGACTTGGGCTGGTTCAGGCTGGGCGGAAGTCTTCGGAAAACAAAGCCAATCCCCGGTCCCTCCTAACGAAGGCGCCTAGCCCTAGAGCCCCGAATCCAGCTTGAAGAACTTAATGATACGTGCACTATCCTCCATCAGACCAACCTCAAGAAATTTAATTGACGAGATCAGTTCGTGACTCTAATTGAAGGCAGGGGTAGAAACTTGATGGAATTTTTTCCAGTTCCTACTCTCGTTCACACCTTAATAGCATCGGTATCTTAATACTCCACCTTTCTTCTTACTACTTCATTGAGATTTGCAGCGTTGGCATCTGCAGCTATTGTGGAGTCAATCACTTTTGCTTCAGTTCCTCTTGCACATACCAAGTTTTGTCTTATACCTGCTGAGGTAGGAATCGTAGGTACCAGCAACACATCTCAACCCTTCTCCAATTCCCTATTCAGAATTCTATTTAGTCGATCATGCCTCACAGTCTTCAGGGGGGGGGGGTTCAGCGTCGGGCACTCCTGAGGGATATTCTCCAGTGACTCCACCCTGGGGCATTCAAGGTTGCAGAGTGTTTCGCGAATCGGCACCTCACGTCCTCTTGAGGATCTTTCCCTGGTACCCACCAGGCTCAGTCAAATTTTAATCGCCTCCACATACTCGGGGTCCCTTCATCAACCTGGTTTTATCCGTGACCCAGCCCGATCTTTTGGTTGCTTCCGCCAGGCCCAATCCATCTCTATATTCCAGAACTGAGGACTTACGCAGCCTGGTGAACTCTGGGATGGCAATTAAGTCTGCCACAAATGTCTAGCAGACAAAATGTTTATATCTCTCCAGCTGGTCAGGAATTGATGTTTCTAGTTCCGGAACCCCAAGTCCGCCAGCAGATGCATGCTATCTGAACATGGGAATAGGGGTGTCGCCCGGAAGTTGCAAGATCCTCCTGACCGCTGCTCTGATTCTATCCGCATTCTTCAATCCCTGGACGGTCAACCTCTCGTGTTTAAGGATAAAAATGACCTTGGGGATTAGAAAATTCTTGAGGAGGTTAAACTTCTGTTGGATCTTCAAGCACGAGGAATCGAGCTTCATTAAACTATCCCTTAATCTTCCAGCTTTCCATTTTCCAACGACCCCCGAGGATAGACCAACTCCTAGGTACTTATGGACACTGGTCGGACTCATTAAGGGAATAGGGGTATTTTCAATCGTGCACCATCTTCTGCTCCAGCCATCGCATACCTAGTGTAGCGCACTTATTGATACCTATTTTAAGCCTAAAGAGGCAGCAACCTCTAGAGTCGAGATGTTCAAAGACATTAGTTGACATGTTGATGCCAGCAGCGTCACATCGTTCGCAAAGGCTATGGATGATACCAAATGGTTCCTAAGCACAACTCCTACATCCCTGGACAGCTTCTTCAGGATGAAATCCAGGACCATGTTGAACAATATGTTGGAAAAGGGGGTCACCCTGCAGGACTCCCCTCCCCAGGCCAATCAAACCGCACCCACCTACTTCATTGTCCGAATGTAAATCTTCTCAATGTAATCCGTGAGAGCATCGGGAAGGCCAAGATCCCTCAACATGGCAGCCAGATTTTGGTGATTGACCGAGTCGAAGGCCTTCTTTTAGTCGACAAAGGCCAAATAGGTATTAGACCTTCTATCCATCTTAGAGCTCAGGATTCACCTGAGCAAGTAGATGTTCTCCGAGGTCAACCTCCCCGACTGAAAACCAGTTTGAAATGTGTTATGGCGGAAAGCCGTCAATCTCCTGGCTAAAATTTTATGAAGTACCTTGATGATAATGGGCAAAGCGCAGGTCGGTCTAAAGTCTCCAAACGTGACCGGGTATTTGATCTTCGGAATGAGGGTCACACGCCCTCTTAGAAGACCTTCAGGAGTGTAGGCAAAAATGCCATTCGGTAGCCTTACCAAATCCGCTCTTCTAATCGCCGTCACTTGATCTAAGAAAACGCCGTCCAATCCCATTGCACCACTCTTCTTGATGTTCTTTAAGACCCAATCAAACTTCTCCTCCGTGATCCAAGCATTCAGCCCCCGGAACAAGTCCAGGTCCTGGTCATCCCGCATTATTGCAAAGTCATCTCTTACTGACAAATCTTTCCTTTGCGCCAGTTATTGCCTCCTTTCGGCACAAAGTGCTTCAAGAGGTCGGATGCCCTCGACGATGATACATGATGTAGGTTAACGCATCTCCCCGATTTCTTTTGTACAATTCCCGCATTTTCGCAAACTCTTTTCTTCTTGGCCCTAGAGATAGGTAGGGGCACCAACTTCCTCGGGCGAAGAGCCTGAACAGCCCCAAGCGGGTCATTAACAAGTCGCCCGAGTAGCGTGACGAATTCACCCTCCGAGATTGGAGAGGGGCAGCACCGCCAGAACTAGCCCCGCCCCCCCCCGCCCAATCAATAAGTGGTACCTTGGGCAGGACCGTCACCGGTCGAGCAAGAAGCCCATCCAAGACCCCTTTATAGTCTCGTTGTTTCCTCTTTCCCTTTATCGATTAGGGAATTTCACCAATTTTTCTAAAACTACAACCAGCTCACGTGCGTTTCCTTGTAATATACTCATATTATTATATATTGTATGTGTGTGTTTAAACTCAGAAATGTTTAATTTTCACAATTTTTTTACTTCCTTTCACTCACTCAAATTAGGCTTAAATAATCTTTTACATTAAGCACTTTTATTTTTCCTTTCACCAAATCAACATTTCTTGGTGATATTTATATCACTAGTTATCTCTGGCCATTAAACCCCGCAGTACAATGGCTGCTTTTGTTGTAAGAAATTCGTTTGTTCAAATTTAATCTCCAATTCCGATATTTCTATTTTAAGGTTACTTAAAGACGATAAATTAATTTCCAAATGTTAACCTGACGTGGGCAACGGTGTTGTCATTCTAAACAAGTCCGATTATATTAAAATTAAAAATATCTTATCTGACAATACTAAATCTATTTTAATAAAAAAAACTTACTCAAATTATTTCTTAACATAGAAGACAAAATTATTCGCTCTCTGCATAAATTTGATAGCAACAATAAATTAAATAAAGCCCAGGATAACTCCTACGATTCCAGAGACTCCGTCCCTGGTGCTCTCTATGGACTCCCCCCCCCCAAAATTACCCAAACTATAATTCCTATGAGACCCATTCTAGCTCCCTATAATATCCATAACTACAATCTATCTAAGTTTTTTGTTCCTTTTCTGTCACCTTTCAGCTCCAATGAATACTCCATACAAATTCTTGGTCATTTAAATCTTGGTTTGCTTCTATCAATAACCTACATAGTTTGTTTCTTTTACATTCAGTTATTATATACTAACATCCTCACAACTGAAGCTATTGACATTATTTTAAACAATATTTTCCTTACCCAATTCACTTTTCAAAATATTTCCAAATCCGAATTCAAAGAACTTCTGACCTTATCTCCTTCCGATAATTATTTCTTCTTTGATAATCAACTTTACTCTCAAATTGACTCTCTGGCAATAGGCTCCCCTCTCATTGTTATTTTAGCAGACGCCTACTTAAAACACTATGAGTCTTTCTGGCCTGACAAAGCAACCCCTAATATCAAATCATCCTACTACAGACTTTATATATAGAAATGACATTCTCTCTAAAAAAATTTAAAGTAAAATAAATTTAAAATTTATCAAAATATATAAAGTAAAATAAAAAGAAATGATAAAAAGTAATCATATATAGAACAAAATTAAAATAAATAAAAAAGTTGATTTTTTTTTTAAAAATAATATATTAATAGAATATCAGCACATGCCTGATCATAAAAATCAGTCATGTGCTATGAACTGGTGCTTCAATGAACAAAAGTATTAATACAGAATTATTATACGTATGAAAATCGAAGAAAGAGATGGTAATGTACTCCTATATATAAATTAAAAATAAAAAATATAAATACAGTAAATAAACAGAAAATCATTAAATCTATGCAAGTAGCAACAAGATTTATCGAGTACCTACATGTCAGTGAAACATAAGATGAGTCAAGGAAATGTAAGAATGGAAGTTAAGAAAAAGAGAGAAGTAAAATTAGAAAACAATTATTTGTGAGTCAGTAATACATGTTTTATAGTTCGAGCATTATTTGCTTACACATGATAGTGACATATGATTGTTTGTATTTGAGTATTGAATGAGATATATCTTTATCTTAAAGTAAGGTTAATGAAAGTTTCTTTTTTCACATTATCTTTAGCATCGTTGAACACGCGTACACCTTGTACCCATAACCTTCATAACTCTAGCGAACTTTGGACGATCTTAAAGTAGGTAGTTAGGTTAGGTAAGCTAAGTTAACTCTTCAGTGATTATTTTCCATATGTGGAATAGAGTAACATAGTCGAGTCAAGAAATATGTATAACTGGTAAATTTAAAATAGAAGATTTTTTCTCTATTGTAACGCCTGTAGAGTAATTATGGACCCTCGAATATTGATCCTAGGGTGCTTATAATCTCTTCACACCAGATAAGAGATTATGCTTCAGCGAGAGAAGACATGGTGAGAGGTCTTACATGCACTTCTTCTGGTAGACAGACCTGGTTGTTTCGTAACTATTTTACCACTTCAACATAATGTATCCTGAGCGAGGGTAGAGAAGATACCTACCACAGAGGAAAATACATTATGCCTGCCAGCCTCCTTTCTGTGATTTAATTCACTTTATCTTGCTTCGTTATTCTTCTCAGTGGATCAAGTCATTCACCTATAACCGCCCTTCCTATACTACCCGGTGATAATATGAGATAACGTCCACCGTCATACAATTACTATAGTCCTAATAATATTAACCCTAGTTCCATAGGAACATCTGATGACCCCCTAAATTATAATATTAGATTACGACTGATTCAAACAGTTAGTAGTATAATAAATTTTATATTTAATTATTTAAGGTAGGACTATATATTTATTTATATCAATTTATATCGTAAGTTATTTGTTTAATTTAAAATAACTGAAGTAAAATATAATTATAAATAAAAAATTTAATCATTTAATTCCAATACAGATAATTATTTATCTATACGCTAGATGTTATCTAATACCTAACCTGACCCCAAACCTAACCTGTCCGAAACCTATTTCTTATTATTTATCTAGAAGATTATCTAGAAGAGGGTGATGAACTTCTTTAGTTATTTGAGGTACTAATATTAATATTATATTAATAAATATATATTAATATCTAATATATCTATCTTTAATAATATTTTATATATATATATATATAGTATACTATAATATATATATATATATATGTAATTTATAATTGTTAAAGAATAGAACATTATAAGTAAATAGATAGAATGGGGCATGCGCTGGATTACCAGCAAATAGCGAAGCCACCTATATATATATATATATAGTTAAATGGTTAGATAAGCTACGTAGAGTATAAGGTACAATTAATGTACTACCGGTGCTATTAAGTCAAACTAGATGCTCAGTTTGCATCTCAAGCCCTAATAAATAATTTGGATTCAAAGGAGTACATGTAATATTAAATATAAGACCAAACCGAGGTTGTACCGTTATCAAGGCGTGAACATCTACCAGGTGTCCAGCGTCTACTATCTCCATCGTTCTTTATAATTATAGATAGTTAAATATTGCACAAATATTAATCGACAATTTATGATATAAAGTAATGTTAAAGAAAGAGAAACATATATAACTTAGTTAATGAATAGATAGTCATAATGAAATTAACTGCCTTCTCTGAACTACCTATGGTATGACAGCTTTATAGTAAATAGGAATCAGGTTGCTTTATTATATAATAACTAGTTCTTTAATGCAAAATCGAGATGGTGTGTTGGCCCTACTCGGAGATAGCTCAAGTGTATAGCGACCTGGAATACCGCAGTTGTTCCCATTCTAGCGCACAAAATAGCACTGTGGTCAAAGTTCCGCCAGTAAGACACAAGAGAGCGACTTTACAATTCTTTACCCCGCAATACCATCATTTCCGAGAGAATGATTCCTTTTTACGTTAAACATGCTCTAAGAACCTAATTGCGGACTCTCAAGCCTAATCCAGCTATCATATGTCTTCACAGATAATTTAAGCAATCTATATATATAATACCAATCAAACTCCTCAGTGATAGTAAATAAACAACTACTTAGATTACAACGATCAATAATACACTATAGCAATATTATAATTATGTATAATAATATATATATATATATAAATATATATATATTATAATTATATATATATATAATAATATATAAAAGATATATATAATAAATATATATCTATATTAATATATATATTATATATGTAATATATATATATATAGTCGTAGCTTACGAGCGTGAACTAAATTCGTATTTACCGGCAAGACGTTTAACTGTACAATAATTATACTTTCACCATAAAAGGGAGAGGAAATAAAGAGAGTATTTTTATTGAGGGAGAATATATATATATCAATATAATAAAATGTAATAAATTTTAAAAACATGTGCGGAATTTGAGCAGTTCTGAGGAATGCTATCTTACAAAATACAAAAAACTGAGAGAAAATTTCAACCTTGCGAGTTTCGACTTATTTGAAAATTGAATAAGTATTACAAACCAGTCAAGATTTTTCCACATCCTTGAGACGATCCTTACAAAAAAGCTCTCTTAGAGTCGATAATAAGTTGAGAGTGTGTACGTACATAACTACTACTTTAATAACTCTTTTATAGAACAGAAACAAGTAGTTTAGTCTAGCACTCAAAATTAAAGCAGCTAAGGCCGACTCTTTGCCCCAATCTATAAAAGGATATATCCCCACCCTGATGATTACTTAAAGTTAATTATCGGCTCTATCAAGATATGTACCGCAGAACTCAGGATAGAGGTGTATTATATTTAAATATAAACAGCTCATACACATTTGGCAAGATAGAAATAAACTTAATGTTAACTTGTATAGGACTAAGTTATGGGAGTTAAGTATATATATTGTAATAGTTCTATTAAGTTGCTATCGGAAGAACTTACACTAATGCCAGATATTCAAATGAAGTCTTCAAGTATTAATGCTAATTAATAAGTAGTCTCTCAACCCTAAAGTTATAATTATATTATAATCTGCCTTACCTTCCTGAATTAATTATTTGACTACTCAATAATATGAATACTATATATTATATAATATATAATATATATTAAATATATATATATATATATAATATGATATATTATAAACATATCTAGTCCACTTTATGCCAATAGGGGTTGACTCACCGTATGTAGGAATTCATTTTCAGGTTAGATCAATTTAGATTATTTAGAGTTAAATGAGATTTGGGTATTACCCTGAAATAATGAGGGTTCAGCCTCGTACTAGGTTTAGCACGAAAATGCATGTTCCGATGCTAATTGAGTCTAATACTGGTTAGGTGTATGCAGCATTAGCTGGTGGGTAAGTTTAACTCTTAAATAGTATTTACTTGATAAGATGTTATATAAATTAACCTAACTAAATATAAAATTATATTAAAATTAACGCTTCCAAGAAGAAAACGATACATAACTATTATGGTACAGCATTTGATAATACAATTTGATACAGCTTTACATAAATATTATATATATATATATTATTATACTATTAATATATATTATAGTTTAGATATATAATATATATATATATATTATATATAATAATAAATATATAATATTATATATTTATAATAATAGTATAAATAATATATACTATTTATATTAATTGATAGTTATATAATAAAAATATATAATATATATTAATATACTATTTTATATATATATTATATATATACATAGTAGTATAATAATATTATTATTATGAGTTTTAAAAATTTACTAAAATATAGTTGTATATTAGATATATTTGTTATAGTATAATTTATATATAATATATGTAATTATATAATTAAATTTAAATGAGTATATACTAGAAAGAGTATGGCGCCAGAGAATTTTTTAGTCTATAAATTCAAATATTATATAAATATTGGTTAATTATATTTATTATATACTATATATAATTATGGTTAATAACCTATGTTAAATGAGTAAATGATTTTAGAGATGTGTTTTTATATGAATTGTTTATAATAATTATTAAAAAATATAGTAAAATACTAACAATTAAATATATCTTATAGTTATCAGGATTGATCTTGTAGTTCTTATTATTAATATTATTAACTTTTTTCATAAAATTAAATATATTATATTTTATTTTATTATTAATATATAACCAATTATTAATAATTCTTAATTAAATATTAATAAATATCATATTATATATATCATTATTTCATTTTTATATTCTTTCACAAAAAAATTAATGCAGTAGTGATCATACGAAAGAATAGTGACAGGAAATCACTTTATATTTTTATTAATTGTAATCACGTGACTTAATATTCAACAGGTGTCACGTTCCGACTACTATATTTATCCTTAGATAGATACTATAAAATTACTCACGCAATCACCTATATAATTAGTCCAGCTATTTAAGTTCTCAATATATATATCTATAACATATATATATCCACTGAGGTATAAATTATATATACTTAGCTTATGAAGTCGTGAGGTAACTATGACGGACTATAATGCAGGACTATAACGAGCGGTAAAGTGCCTACACTATTATATTCTGAATATATATATATATAATAATATATATATATAATATATATATATATCATATATAATATATATCGGGGTATAAATAATAATATAATAATATAATATATATATAATTCATTAATATTATATATTATAATATATATATCTATTATAATCTTATATTATTATTTATAATATTATTAAGTATATATATTATTATATTAATATATTATATTTATATTATATATATATAAATCTAATTATATTTAAATAGAATATTTAAATATGATTATTTATATATATATTATAAATATATATTATATTATATATATATATTAATATTATATATATTTATATATTATTATTATAATATATATATTAATTAATATATGATATAATATATCAATATAATATAATATAAAAAGCATATAATATATATTTAAATAAATAATATTATATATCATATAAATATATATGATTATATTATCAGCAGTTATGATAAACTAAAAATAACTTGGTCAGAATTTTGAATCCTGTTGTCTAGCATAATGATGAAAATCTTTTTATTATACAGATTACTAATATTAAATATATTAATTATATATGCAGGATTTGGCACCATAAAAACTTTCTCCTATTGTCACCCAAGCCCGTTTTCAGCATTATCAGTGTTGTGTTCTAAGCGAGAATCTCGTATGGTTATACGGTTGCCTGTATCTTATAATGGTAGCTAATGAAAATATTACACATTAGATAACGATTTAAGCTATAATGAAATCGCTCATAGAGCGTTAGATTTTAACCTGTTAAATTAGGAAATGATTATTTAACTAACCAATTTATCTATCTTATGCTTTAAAAACTGAGCTTAATGTCAGAGGAAAACCGTGTCAAACGTTACGGCTAAAAACAAATGACAAATTTCCTTTGTCACAATCCATTGAGAGATTGAGTTGTTAGTTCCTCGAGAAAAAAAAATCAAATTCTTTCTCGGAGTTATAATAAAAAAAGAATACAATAAAAGTACCTTAAGAGTTACAGATTTATATCTCAGTGTTTAAAGATGCGCGTAAAATAAACATTGGAATTAACAGATCGTGTGTGTAACGATAACCGAATCATACATCTGTTACTGTCTTTTGACGTCTGCGAGCATAAGTAGATATGATTGAGGGCGAGGCCGTGGCTCAGTAAGAAGGCCGAAAAGTAAAGTGATTAGATGTAATAAGATAGCCGAAAAACTCAAAAACTTCCTAATTTTGGCAAGAAGAGAAACTAATGTGCTAGCGTTTCGTGTTCTTTACGAGTCGTGGACGCAGCAAATAACGACAATACAGACGAAGGTAGAGTTTAACATATTGTAGTATATATTTAATTTATTAAACTCTTAGAGGTAATGCACACGATAATAGTTAGGTAATACGTAACACGTATGAGAATGACCTTGAGGTACAAAATATGACATGGAGAGGGTTCTCGATTGGGTATACCTAGCAAAGTCATGTGGGGTGTTTCGCACCGGGGACGGACGAACTAGAGGTGTTGAATTGCAGTTAGATTAAGAACCTCTCAAACCACTGTAACTCCCCGAGTACGTTGTGGAGCAACATACCCAGGTCTAGGCGTAAAATATTCGTAAGCCGCGCCATGAAATCGAGATAGAATGGAAGTGTAGTAGTTTAAAGTAAATATAATACAAATTGAGAAATGGGTTCACACTGTAAGGATATTGGAATGATCAGTAACCATCAAGTATTATTCGGCTGCCAGCATCCAAATATTTTCCATTGATAGATTAATCTTAAAGCATAGTTATATTAAGAATATTACTAATCTCAAAGCTCAATTTTTAATTTTTCATATTACTCTTATAAAAATTATATAAGTAAAATATTTGATAAAGAATTATATATCCTAGCTACTGCATTCGTGAGAATATCATCGGTGGACGAAGTTGATAAAGCAATACGATAAATCAATTTGCAGACACTAGTCCAATAACTTTCATTGTTAACTTGGTCATCAACATGATAAACAAAATGTCATTTGTTTAAAAAAGACGCTAGTAGAGGTGGAATAAAAGGTATAACAGATTCTATAAACTCATAAATTAAGCTCAGGATTGGCGAGAATGCATCTGTTCTTATAGAATTTCGTAGGATATGCGATTTCTTTATGCGCTAAAGAGAGCATAACACTACAGTTACTACCCTTAGTTAAGAAACTGATGTGGCGTACCTAATATAATAAACGTACGCTGTATATGGGCAGAGAAAAATTTTACCTATTTACTTACTTTTTTACATACAATGATCTACTAATGAATGATATTACCTAGACTCATTTTTCTTTATGTTACTTACTATCTTTCTTTTTATCGATATAAAACTTCCTCAACTTATCCTATAAGTATGGGAGAATTAATTTCCACCTTGGAAATATTAAAAACACGGTGCGCTTATTCATAATATCTTCAAAATTTAACAGTGACCAAAGTTAATCTAAGCCTGTGTATTTCAAGCCAAATATATATGTTTAACGCTCACTAAGATTCACCTACATAAAAATAAATAATATAGAAAATTTTAATCGAAAATTAAGAATTTATGGAACCTGTCATTAATTGAATTTGATGGTCGTTTGAAACTACATGGTAATTTCTTTGTACAAGATATCTACGTATGAAGATATATGGATACCCTCAGACGAATATAGTTTGTATATAGACCGAACGTGAGGGGTGATAATATTTTATAATTCGGAATGAAACTTGTATAGTATACCTAGAATTATTTGCCAAACTTGATAAAACATATAACCTATTGAAAATCATGTAATCATCATGTATGACAACTGGTAATTACATTTATTGACTTGTAGACTTATATTATAATAGAATGGTTCTTTATCATTTTTAAGATTTTTCATTAAGTTCATTTTATGGTTATCGAATAATTTATTTAATTTATGAATTGACGCAACTAACTTATTATACCGTCATTTTTCTATTGTATGCATTTCTTATTACGTCTTTATTTAAAATGTTCACTTTATTAAATCTTACTGTGATTTAAATTAATAGCTATATAAAAAATTTATTTAGTTCGACATATATCTATATAAGTTATATTCTAATTCATATATATATTATATTAATTTATATATATATATATTAATTAATTTTAATATAAATTTATTATATATAATTATAAGTATTAATATTAATTATAATATATAAGTATTATTAATATTTATATATTATTAATATTTATATAAGTATTACTCATTAATTAATATATAATTTATCTTATATATATTATAATTATAACAAAATATATATATCATAATATATTATATATATAATTAATACATAAAAATAAACTATTAAATTATATAATTAATCTTTAAAAAAACAATTTTTTAACACTATCTTATATTATTAACCTAAATTATACTCTTACTTATTATACATTATCTATTATTACCATATATATATATTACAGTTATATATTAAATAATCGTTATATTATACTATATATGACTATATATTCCTTATATCTATACTAATTTACTATACTATATACTTACTATACTATATTACTACTACTATTACCTATTAATTAACTTTTACCTCTACTACCTATATATAATATATTAGTCCTATATCATGATACATAAACTCTTATATATATATTATATATTATAATAATAATATATAATTATATATATATATATATATTATGATTAAGTTATGCTTATATATAATTAATATATAAATATTATAATATATATATTAAATATATTATATATATTATATATATTTATATATATTAATATATAATATAACTATATATCCTACAAATTTTCAGAGTTAGATCCTTACAATGGGGAAGTTTTGAGTAACACTCATATTGTTTGTGGTATCAATGATAATATGAACCTGACCTGACTGACTACTAGCTTATCAATTATATACCCGCCCTATCCATTTTCCATAAACTTATCTTAGTCCGTTGAGTATTCCACTGATGTAAAGGACCTTGATAGAGAGATCATACAGGAAGTAGGGTTAGTCAGTATATTAGAGTTAGTGCTGATTAAAATCAGTGACTCACGTTGGTCATAGTATCACATCGATTATCGAGATATTAGGCCCTAATAATATTAGCTCATATACAAGAGTTTACTCCTAATTCGGTTTTAATGTTGCCATTTAACATTACCATGAAAATGATGCTTAGACATCTATTGAGTTCTAATCTCTTCATGGCTTCCCGATCAGCATTAACATGAAGTATATAGAAGGATCTTATGAATAAAAGCTCTGACTTTTAGAGCAAGCTTGAAAGTTGAAGGTATAACTATTATATATATAATATATATAATAATATATGTATTCGGATCTGATATGCACTGTATCTACATATGTTAACTTATTAATTTCTGGATCGTAGACTCGTAATACACTCCGATTTATGTATAATATAAATTATATATATGCCTATATATATTATTTCCACTCAGCAGTACTAACAGAACAGAAGTCTGGTTGTAATTATAAACCTCGTTTAATCAAAATATTATACGTATCTAACAGTATTAACCCTGTCCTTTCCAAACCTACTACCGCGGTCTATATATTTGTGGAGAAATTGGTTCCAAGTATTGGGCTACTTAACATACGTTCTCAGAGCCCTATAAAAGAGGTATTAACTAATATTATTTTATATTAGCCCTGAACTTAGGATGAGTAATCTTTGAATAAAGTACTGTGTTTAAATGAACTTGATAATAATATAGATACTGCAAACCTTGATTATATTCTTGTAATCATTTATTATGATATAAGTGACTATGCCATAAGAGGTGCAGTAAAGTGAAGACTGGGAGGCAGGAGAACTAGCTAAGCAATGACTTATAAGACTTAATTAGATATAAATTATTGATTCATTTATTAAGTATATATTATATATATATATATACCTTATATATTATTAATTTAATATATTATATTTATTAATTATATATTAATATATAATTATATTTAATTATAATAATATAATATATATATTATAGTAACTATTATATATATGATATATATATATAATAATTAGTATAATTAATATATATTTAATATTATTAATTCTATATAGTATATATATATAAGTAAATAATTAATAATAAATATAGTATATATAATATATATATTTATATATTAATTTTAATATTTATACTATATATATATATATTATTTTTATTTAATATAATATTATCATATATAATATATTAATATATATATATAATATATGATAGTAATTATATATTAGTATTATATATATATATTTAAATATTATTATATATTAGTAATATATATTAATAATTACTAATATATATAGCTATATTATATCATTAAATTATATTATAGTATTAAGTATATATATTAATATTAATATTTATGTTATACTTTATTATATACTATATATATATCTATATAATTTAAATATATCTATCAATATATATATATTATTATATAATCATATTATATTATAACCTATAATTAATAGTGAAAGGATATTGTCGTTACAATTTAGTCAACTCAATAAATGAATACTATATCTGCTAACTATTTTTCCAGAAGGTACTAAAACTTATTCCATTAAAAGTCTCTTGCCTCCTTTCAAATCTCAATCCCTAACTTTTATAGGGGCGCTATCAGTCCCCAGAATAAATGCACGATCTCTCTGGAGAGCTCTGGAGAAAAACAGTGTTTTTAGATTTGATATGCTTTCCTTCTGATAAGAAGAATGCTAAGTCTCTCACTGAATACCAAATCTAGCACCGGGGAATACATTAAACTGCTTTATGGGTGGTGTTTTGAGAAGTATGATATTAAATGCTTATATAAAATGACTAAGTACTGGCGACGGTAGCCACGAAGTGTATTTCCTCTTTCGATAGACAATCTTGCCCTCGTCCATTAGACTCCGAGAAACTTTGGTTTCTCGCTTGAAAGCTGTGGTTTCTAACCATGAAGGTAAGGTTAAATGAGTTTTCTAGCCTCTGGACAGACTGTTAAGTTAAAGAAAAGAAGAGAATTCTGTCTTGGAAACTGTAAGTATCAACTGGTAGAGCGTAGAATAGACGATAATTAACACGCTACTTGACTTATCGTTCATGTGTGCAATAAGATTTGCTTTATTTAATCAGTTATATATTCATTTATGTACTAGAAAAACATGGAAGAGAGACGAAAAGGGAGAGACAGTCAACTTTTTATAGCATTTCATGCCACAATGACAGTTGATATTTTTATAGATAAAACCATTTAGTCCCTGGAATGAACTAATTTAGACTACTATTTATACTAATCAGAAAGATATAGAAATAAACAATCTTACTGATAAATCATGTAAAATTAACTAATTAAATAATATAAAGTATATACACTTAATATCATAGTTATATTATTCCGGAGGATATCGTTTATTAGAGGTACTGAGTACTAAGTATATCATTAATTTAATATTTAGACCATGCCTGTTTACTTTCTTTATGAATTTATTATATAGTATTATTATTACAATGATTATGTGTTTCATATTATGAATAGTATATTAGCTAATTATAACCAAGGACTAAAATTATGAAACTATAATGTTCAAGACTATCAATTATAGCCTACTGACGTATATATAATTAAACAGTCCTGAAAATGAATATTATAGAGGTTAAAATGCCACATAAGTTACGTTAGCCTAGACCACCTAACTTAACTTTGTTACTGTTTTAAGTAAATAGATAAGCTATTATAATTTATATATTTATTATTAATATTAAATATTATAATTAATTTTTATCTTATATAATTAATATTATTTATATATTTATCTCTTAATTATTAGTTATTATTTATATATATTAATACCATTTACTATTATTCATTATTTATTTTAATCATATTATTTTTTATTATTTATTATATTATTATATTTATATATCTATTTTATTTAATTTAATTATTATATTATTTAATTATTGATTATATTATATTATTTAATTATTGAATTATATATTATTATTATGCTATTATTCATTTATTTATTATTATTCATATTTTCAGCAATTTTCATTAAAATGATCGCTGCAATTTAAATTATATTATTATTATTATTTAATTAATTTATTGTTAATTTATCTTAATTTTATTATTATTACCTTATAGTTAATTAATTATTATTATTATTATTTTATTATTAATTAGTATTTTTATTAATTATTAAATTATTATTAATCTATTTTTAAATTTGACTAAAAATTTGTATTAATTTTTAATACATTATTAATATTAATATTTCATTCTTATGTATAGTTATATTATATTATTATTGATTATTTCTAATTAATTATATTTATATATAATTTAATTCTATTATTATTATATAATGTATAAAGTTATGTATTATTTTATATTTTTTTAATCATCTATAAAAATCTTACTAATAGTGACTTAATTATTATTTTTGATCGAAATTTATTTAAATAATTTATAAAATACATTAATGACTGCATATATTGTCTAGTATCACATTATATTATATAAAATCTATTGTACTATACGTATTCAATTAGTTAATGTATTGATGTAATTAGATATAATGATGTATTAATTATATAAGTATCAATTATTTATTTTTATCGAAATGTGAGTAGATTGATTATCATTCTATTTTAAATTAAGGGTAAATATTTTGACAAAGGAATATGGAATTAGATCTAATTTACTTTACACTGGAAAGGTACCCGTCACTTAAATTGGTTTAACACAATATGACAATCAAAATTCATAATGGTATGAGAATATCACTTTCTGTCGTTACCCAATATATAATTAGAATTCTCGAGGCGATTGGCGTGACTACTTTATATATATATATATTATTCGTAACTTATACAGTGAAATAAGCGTACATAGTGAGGGGGAAATTATTAATCAGCTTAGTACTTCTCACAATAACACTAATTTAGAGTAGATATATGTAATAGAGTATAGTTGAATAGTGGGAATTAGTCGTTATTTGTAGTTATTGAAATAGTATATACGCAATAGGTATATAAAGGATTATAGGATATATTATTGAGGATAATTGAATACATGGTACTAATTAATAAAGTATAGAGTGATAAAGGTAAGTGGGTAAGTGGCATAGTAACAGTTGATAGATATGGTTAACTTATATCTGGCAGGTATTAATATATATATATATAATAATAATGATATGGAAAATGATTAAATAAATGTAAGTACAAATAATATGATGTAAAAAGACTAATCTAGTAGAGTTATTAAAAAATTGGCGTATTGAATAATGGATTTGTAGTTATTGAAACACATTTCATAGACAATATCTGAACTTGTAAAATATTCCAAAACACTAGAACTAATTATACAGCTTGCGATATATCAGTTTAGAGGAGCGCAATGGTACTTTTATTTATATATATAAGGGTTATATATGAGGGAATATGATTATAATTATGGGATATTATATGTATACGTGATAATTATATTGGGAAATTTAATGATAGTTATCTTACTATCATATAGAAAGTGTTATTGTAGGGATATAAGATCTATTATTATTAGACTTGAGGTATTATATAATAAAGTATTATATTATTTGTATGACAGATAAATAGAAGTTATGCGTACAGTGAGAGTGTACTATCGAATTATGGAGGATAAGGATAACTCTTTAGTGTAATTTGGTATAACCAGAACAAGGGATGCCAAGGTCTTACTATGGTATTAGATTAGAAGGACTGCCTCACGGTGAGAAGATCAGAAATAAGTTGGATAGCACGAATCGGATCAAATAGAAACAAATTGAATAATGTGTAGAAATATTGAAGTGGAGCACAAGAAGAACTTATAAGTTATGAGATCACTGATGAATCTTTACATAGAGTATATTATTATCTGCGATTTTGTGCAAAACAAGGCTCGTAGATATAGGAATTAATAGGGACAGCTTCCTGTTATAATTATATATATATATATATATATATTATATAATTATATCATATATATATATTATAATATATATATTTTAATATATTATATATAAATAATTTATATTATATATAATAATATATAATATATATTATTAGTATATGTATATATAATATATAATTATATATATCATAGTATAAATATATAAATATGATAGTAGACTCATGATATATTATTATAATATATAATAAATATATATAAAATATATAATATATATATATATATATAAAAATAATATCCTATCTATATATATATAGTATTTATATATATATATATTATTATGTAACTATATATAATTATAATATATATATATATATATAGTATATAGTATATAAATATATATATATATAATATAATATAAAATATATATAATTATATATCAAAATATATATATAATATATATAGCATAAATATTTAAACTTATATAGTATGATATAGTATAATATAGTAACTTTAAATCAATATATATAAATATATAATATAAATAATATAAGTATATATTAATACACAACATTATGCATCATTCATACATATATATCATACACTTATACTACATTCATACATATATATATATATATATATATATATATATATATATATATATATATATATATATATATATATATATATATTTATATATATATATAATATTAAGTACTCAATTATATAATATAATATATATATATTTATATATATTTACCTAATATATTAAAGAAGTATATATATATATATATATATATATAGTATATTATATATATATATATAAAATATAATAATACAATAATTTCAATATATATAATTACTATATATATATATATAAATAATTTATACTTACCTATATATATATGTAATATATATAATATATATATTAGCCTAATTATATAGTATAATCTATAGTATAGTACTATTATTACATATTTTATATATATATGTATAGTATTATAACTACTATTATATTTGAAAATCCCTTTGTGTGAAAAAAACGGCTACCTATAAACTAATTTTCTTGTGTTTGAATCCGACTAAAATTTTATCTCTAATTCGATCACAGTAAAACCCGATTTTATTTCGTTTTTGAACCCTAACTACTATTCCCCTTTCCGAAATTTATTACCATTGTTTATTAATTCCCGTCTAAATAATTTATCCCAAAACTTCAAAAGGAAATTTCATATTGACGTTCTGAACTTTTTAAAAAATCATCAATATGGAAACATTAACCTTAGAAATTATAGAAAAACAATCTGTAATAGTAAATTATATGAAAGTCATTAGTTATCGAGGCCGTTTTGCTAATACAGTCATATTAATTTGTAAATGTTGTCTTTGATTTTATAAGTAAATTATGTTATTACTTTGGAAGCAAATGTAGGATACTCTCAGTGTGAAAAATGTAAAAAATCTACTGAAATGTTAATGTTATGAGAAGAAGTGGTAAGGTTGTTAGCTAGAAACCTAACTACTTGTCACTATTTATTAAGAAGCATTTTTAGTATAGTTATTATTATTATTATTATTATTATTATTATTATTTATTATTATTATTATTATTATTATAATTATATTATTTATTTATTATTTTATATATTTATTATTATTATTTATTCATCTATTATATTATTATTATTATTATAATTATAATTATATTAGTTTTAATTATTTTTATATATTATTGACTGAATAGTTGCCAATTATTCTTATATTATTTATTAATTATTATTCTTATTATATTATTTATATTATTATTAATTAATTAAATTCACTTATTAAATAATTCTCATTTTTTCATTACTATTTTATAGTAATTTTTACTATTATTATTATTTTTTTCATTATTTTAAATTGTTTAATTATTTATTGGTTTTTATTTTCTAAATTTCCTTTACTGTTATAAAGGGAGGAATTATTTATTATATATTATTAGTATTTTATGATTATTTTTATATTTTTGGTTCATTACCTTAATTATTATTTATTAAATTATTTGAATAATTTTTAAGTTAATTAAGAGAAAGATTAAAATTTTATTAAAATTAAATAATTCATTTTTACAATTTAATTAATTATTTAATATTATAGATATTATTATTAAAAATATTAGTATTTATTAATTAATTATTACTATTATTTTTAATTATAATTAAATTATCATTATTCTTCATTCTTTACTATATTTTTTATTATTATCTGATTATTTCTTATTATTAATTTATATTATTATATATTATTGATTTATTATTATTATTTATATGTATTATTATACCTTTATTATATTGTATAATTTACTCAATAAATCAATCAATCAAGTCAATCAAGTCAACCAACTAATTTACAATCA